>JASPKZ010004580.1:3395000-3645000 GCA_030220185.1 Diploptera punctata | reverse complement strand
ATTTGAACCATACTTATTTAGTTACACTTGTTTTCATATAGATGTCATTTGAGTGGTCCGTGGTCAGCGTTCCGCCTCATACTGATATCTAGGAAACCAACGTATTACTAGGACGGGAAAATTCGGCAAATTTTGCTTAGAGGCCTTTTTATTCTGGCTTAAGTATCTTTTACGAGCCTGAAAATCTTCAGACTCTGGACCCACGGCTTAAAGTCCCTCCCGGAGGACTTGCTCCTTGGATTTTTCCATCGATCCCGGCCAGGATTGAACCCGCGACCCTCGGGACCAGAGGTAAGGAGCATAATAACCCACATTTTTAATGCCTCTATAATGACTGGGACTTATCCCAGACTCTGGAAAATGGCTCTAGTTCGTCCTACACCGAAATCAAACACTCCCACAATATTCGATGATTATTATAGACCAATTAGTATTCTTCCCTGTTTATCTAAAGCACTGGAACACATAATACACTCACAGTTAACAGACTACCTCACCACACACGACTTACTTGATGAACATCAGTCTGGTTTTAGAACAGGACATCACACAAGTACTGCACTACTTGACATTGTAGAGGACATAAGAGACTCAATGGACAAAAGCAAACTCACCGCATTAGTCCTACTCGACTACAGCAAAGCCTTTGACACAGTAGATATAGACTTAATGCTAGCGAGACTAAAGACACTACATCTGTCGGAAAACTGCCTTGATTGGTTTGCATCTTACCTCACTAATCGTCAGCAATCAGTTTCTGTTAATAATCGCATTTCTTCCTGGCGCTTGGTGAGGAAAGGGTACCTCAAGGCGGCGTCCTCGCTCCTCTTCTCTTCTCGATTTATATTAATGACGTGACCAAGAAACTACAAAACTGCAAGCATCATCTTTACGCCGACGACCTACAGATTTACACACACTTTAGGCCTGACGAAATGAATGAATATATTGACAAAGTAAACACTGACCTCAGGCATATATCTTTATGGTCCAGACAATATGGGCTGAAACTAAATGTAAACAAAACGCAAGCAATAATTATCGGACATCCAAGGCTATTACACCTCATAAACAATGGCAATATGCCGGCTGTCATATTAGATAAGGAACAAATTCCTTATATCGACGTCGTTAAAACTTGGGATTTTACTTAGATTCTAATTTAAAATGGCATGAGCAAGTAAAAACAAACTTCTAAAAGGATATTCTCCATAATGCATTCCCTAAAGCGACTTAAACATTTTCTTCCTACAACTCTTAAAAGAATTTTAATCCAAACTTTAGTGATGCCGCATTTTGACTACTGTGACGTTCTACTAACTGGCATAAGTGACGGATTGTCGGACAAACTGCAGCGTGTCCATAATATGTGTATCAGATTCATATTTAATGTTCGAAAATACGATCACATTTCTCCATTATTCCACGAATTGTCATGGCTACATCTAAAAGAGAGAAGAAAATCGCACTGTCTAATTCTCCTATTTAAGATCCTACATACCTCGATTCCCAATTATTTATCATCCCGTTTCCAGTATCTATCCTCAAACCATAACTTAAACACAAGATCACAACATAGTCTCTTACTTAATATACCGCAACATAGGACATCACATCACTCCATGTCATATACCATCTCCACTTCTCGCAACTGGAATTCCCTACCACAAGAAATACGGGGCTGCCGGACATTGGCATCTTTTAAAAGAAATCTAATTTATATTTGCTCTAAACTCGACTTCATTATTATCCAGTGTAAGATATATATATTAATTGGCGTTTCCCGTATAATGTATCATATTTATATTATTATTAATTATTATTATTATCGTATAATCATTGGTATTACCCTATAAAATGTTGTTTGTACATGACATTTACATTGCTACATTTATTGTATCTTTAACTGTTTATAATTGGTATAGTGTATATCCATATTTGTCGAATATTTATTTGTATTTGTGCTGGTTGAGTGGAAGAGAGGGCCTTATGGCCTTAACTCTGCCAGAATAAATAAAGTATTATTATTATTATTATTATTATTATTATTATTATCAATCACTACTCCACCGCAGCCGATCACCTAATATATAATATAAGAAATGACACATAGGCAAAGCTACATAAATATAACGTAATAAGTGGAGTCATAAAAATACATTTTGGTAAACAAATGTCATCCGCAGCAAAATCAGATTATACAATGTATGTAAAGTCAGGACTGAAATATAGCAGCGAAAATAGGGTACTAAATTTTAAAAACGAAATCAAAATTGCAAGCGGCAGGGATGAGATTTTTACGTCCACTACTAGATTTGAAAAAAATGGACAAGCAAACGAACATAGATATAGGCGATATATTAAAAGTTCAAAATATAGTTGAAGAAATTCCGAATTCAAAAGTAATTGGTCATAATATGTCCAAAGAATGAACATTAGTATAGCAGTATCAACCTTAGGTCTTCGAGATATAGGAAGACCAAAATTAAGATGGACTGACAACCATATTTTGAGATCTCATAGTAATATATATAGTAGTAGTAGGATTTTATTAGACAAAAAGTATGATATTTACAATATTA
The DNA here is from genome assembly GCA_030220185.1 of Diploptera punctata. Taxonomy (NCBI): domain Eukaryota; kingdom Metazoa; phylum Arthropoda; class Insecta; order Blattodea; family Blaberidae; genus Diploptera; species Diploptera punctata. Next base: position 3,642,418 of record JASPKZ010004580.1, on the reverse strand, counting down.
TTTACAAATATGGGTCACACGGGCAGTAAGCCGTACGTGCTGTTGACAGTCCGTTACAATAAAGTAATAATTGGTACTAGTGTAAAGAAAAATAAACAAAAACAGCAATAACATTACAATTACATAAAGAAAACACAATAAAAATATTACCATTAAATAATAACACAATAGCATTATACACTAAAAACATTAACATTACAATTACATAAAGAAAACACAATAATATTACAATTAAGTAATAACACAATAGCAATAACATTACAATTACACAAAGAAAACACAATAATAATATTACAATTAAATAATAACACAATAGCATTATACACTAAAAACATTAACATTACAATTACATAAAAAAACACAATAATATTACAATTAAGTAATAACACAAAACATTAACATTACAATTACATAAAGAAAACACAATAATATTACAATTAAGTAATAACACAATAGCAATAGCATTACAATTACATAAAGAAAACACAATAATAATATTACAATTAAATAATAACACAATAGCATTATACACTAAAAACATTAACATTACAATTACATAAAAAACACAATAATATTACAATTAAGTAATAACACAATAGCATTATTAAAAACATTAACATTACAATTACATAAAAAAACACAATAATATTACAATTAAGTAATAACACAATAGCATTATACACTAAAAAAACATTAACATTACAATTACATAAAGAAAACACATTAATATTACAATTAAATAATAACACAACAGCATTATACACTAATTATTTTCATATAATTGTTAATAATTAATGGTATTGCATTTTGATAACATATATTTATTCATGAATGAGTGTTGTCCTTATTTTTCGCGTTTTGTCCAGAAATTTACCGAGGTTTATCCAATTTTCTGGATTTACCAATAACTCGTAGCATGCCAATTTTTCCCGATTTGAATTTAGAAATCTTTCCGGTAATAACTGACGTCTCCAATATTCTAAATCATTACATTTTCCTAATATATGTATCTCATCTTCAAAGTTCCCGCACATTGGACATATTCGCATATCGTGATCGTCGCTAATTTTTAGAAATTTCCATGCCCCTAGCCTAAACCAAGCAAGCCCTGATCTCTCCTTAAATCCTAGGTTGAGTATATACGATTCTTTTCCCCAGACGTGTTTTAGGTCTCTTTGTAAACACAGTGAGCGTTTTCCTGTACATTCGGCGAAGGTATCTTGTTGGTTTACATCTAAGTACCTCCTCCTTATTTTTCCTCCACACGTTCTTTGCGATTTTCAGTCCCTTTCTTCTCCCATATCCCGCCCCCATCCCAATCTTTTGGAGTTCTCTCCTAACCTCGTCTGCCCAAAATTTAACATATATGTTTTTAATTTGGTGGTCGTAACAAATTGCTCTAAGCATTGTTTGTTCACCTTGGATTACTCGCAACCAGTATTTGAGTACACGAATTTTACAGTTAATGTCGGCCATGGAATGGCCCGAATTCATATAAAATTCCACAGTTAGAAACGGCCTTACGAAGTCCTGTAATATACTTTAGAAAATGCGTATATACCTTATTTAGTATTTCCGTTCTTGGAATCCCCAAATCTCACTACTATAGTGCATTACTGGCCTGACCATCGCTCCATACATTTTTTCTAATGTGCTGACTGGAATATCAGGCACTCGACCCAGAATACCGAGTACACTGTTAAGTTGTCCCCTCCCTTTAAATAATGCTATATCAATGTGTTTTTTCCACTTTCCGTTCATTTTCAACGTCGTACCGAGATATTCAAAATTTTTCACGTTTTGAAGAACTTGATCTCTGTATTTCCATTCCTCTGTTCTACCATAAACCGTCCCATTTTTAAAGTATGCTCATTGTAATATGCTCTAACGACCTGAACCTAAATAAGTAAATGATGATGATGAGGTCCGAATTTCACTTTATCCTAATAATTTTACCTCCTCTGTTTTCATAAGAATTATATAGTAATATTTACGCTGTCATATCTTCATATATTTTATATTTTGATCAAGCAACTTTGATATATTATACTAAAGTAAGTAACATGTTACCTATAAAAATAACACAAACAGCTTTTTTACAGTAAAAAATATTCCGACAGCCATTTTACATTATTCTGTGTGCTGATATGTCTTATTCCACATTCTCTTTCTCACTCAATTTTATTTTGAGGTATTTCATCAATTTTATCCACTGATAATATCGCTTCCTTTATTCATATCCCATTTAGGATCATTGTATGACCACTATGATCAAATGCTATCGATTTTAAATTTAATGCTTATATCTATCTATCTATAACGGGGAATGAGTATTATATTCATTGATAATATCGTTTCCTTTAATCAAATCCCATTTAGGATCATTGTATGTCCACTAGGTTATGAAGGCTTATGCCTATTGTTGTCTGTATCCATCCACCTTGATCAAATGCTATCGATTTTAAATTTAATGCCCCTATCTATCTATCTGTCCACCGCTGTGGTCTCGAGGTAGCGTGCTGCTTTGTCACGCAGCGGGCCCGGGTTCGATCCCCGGTCGGGGCAGTTTTTGTGGGTGAGGTTTTTATCGGGGTTTTTCCTCACCTGTAAGACAAATGTCAGGAAACCTTTAAGGTCCAAACGGTCCCCGAAATCATATGGCCATCATCCTTATCATTATCATCCTTACCATTATCATTATCATCATCATCCTTCACCGGTGTGGAAAGCAATGGGAAGCTACCACACCTACACAATTCCCTAGTAAAGCTGCAAGCATTGCATGAAAATTTTATGATTGTAGTGAAGGACCTGCCTTCGGGCAGAATTACTATGGATGGATCTATCTATCTATCTATCTATAACGGGGAATGAGTATTATAATATCCAACAATAAAGTGGATAATGTATTATCCTAAAAATATATATACACCGGTAATAGTCCACCACTGTGGTCTCGAGGTAGCGTTCTGCCTTGTTAAGCAGCGGACCCGAGTTTATTTTATTTATTTTTAGTTCAAGTCTCGATCGGGACAAGTTTCCTGGGTGAAGTTTTCTTGGGTTTTTTCCTCATTTGTAAGACAAATGTCAGGAAACTTTAAGGCCCAAACGGTACCCGAACATCATATGGCCATGATAATCATCATAATTCATATTCGCTTTAGATTAAGCTTAGGATTAAGGACTCTCCTGGCGCACCACTATCATCATCATTACTCATGATCATATCACTGGGGGTAGCGTAATCCCGCCTTCCAGGCGCCCCAACCACAAAAGTAGGTTACAATTATGCTTATGCCAGGAGAGAACACCACAAACGTCGAAATGACAACATGGAGCATATAATTAAAGAAATACATCGGTAATAGGCATACATTTATAATTCCACACCTGTTGAGCCTATACTTAGCCTTTCATCCTAAAACTTTTGCCTTCACGAGTAAGGAAACACCCCAATCTGGTTATCCCGCACAGGAATTTGAACTCGGAACCTCCGGGGTATATCATTTAATTTTACTCATTATTTGAATCTTTATATATTTAAGGTCTCTAATTATCCGATTCTTTTATGAAATGCATTCACATATTTTTTGATAATATTAAACAGTATAATAATAACAATAATAATAATATTTTTTATATTTATAAACATGTTTACGATGTAATAACAGATCTCCCTGTGCCCAAAGCTTTATAATAATAATAATAATAATAATAATAATAATAATAATAATAATAATAATAATAATAATAATAATAATAATAATAATAATAATAATAATAATAATAATAATAATAATAATAATAATAATAATAATAATAATAATAATAATTCGTTTACTTTATGTATATTTCCATGCTATTTTTATGTTCCTTCTACTTTATTTCTCTCTTATGCGAATGTGTTCAATGTTGTGGAAGCTCTGAAGACGAAATACATTTACAAGGAAATTGTAACTATTTGGAAAAATTGAGGCGAAGTTGGTTTTGTCGGAAATGTTTCTAAACTCAAATCGTGATAGACGGCATGCTACGAGTTAATGGTAAACCCAGAATACTGTGTAAATGTGGACAAATTTGTGGACAAAATATAAAATAAGGACACTATTTGTGAATAAATAAATGTATATAAAGAAATTGTAATTATTAACACAAAATAATTATACTATTAACTTAATTGCTTAATTTGCAATGTAATTTTATTGTCATCTATTGTTTTGTATCATTACTAGACATGCATGTGTTGATATGGGCTGTCAAAACCATATACGGCTTGTTGCCCGTGGGAACCATTTGTAGATGGCTTTATATAATAATATATTATATAGATTATTAACGTTCATTTTATTTGACTTTATTAAACACAATGTGTACATTAAATTTAATTTAGCTTTTTACCAGTCTTTAATTACAGTGTTTAGTGGTAGAGTCCTGTTTTTACACTTCGCTAGATGATATTTGGGACATGAGTGTTGCATAATTTACATACGCAGTCCTCCTTGGCTTCATGGTACATGTTGTTGAGGCATATATTCCCATGAAATCCATGGGCTGCGAAACGTGTGTACAGGTGTCGAAGTTCGGTTGCTTCCAGGTTTCTGTTTTCATTGCGTCTGTTTCCATAATTTCTGTCGGTATCTGGGAGGCTTTGTCTGTTTCTCCTCGATGACGATTCTGTATGCTTGCGTTTCCGGTAGTCTGAGACAGTGTCTGATATCTTCGATGAAGAAGGATTCCTGGGCTATTATATAGGCATAACTATTTCTTGTATATTTTGAAATTGACAGTGCTCTTTTGAGAAACCTTGATTTAACATTATTAACATTAAATACCCTACTCATCACATATTTTTATTTCCAACTCAGAGAATAACTTGCAAATAGGATCCTATACACTAAAGAATGGAATGGAAATTTCAGTACAAAAGTCAAAAGTAATGGCTTTCTTATGAGAAAATCCAATTAGAAGTAAGATTATACACAATAGTCAATGCCTAGAACAAGCATAAAATTTTAATTATTTAGGTTGTGAAATACCTCATCAAAATGAAGAAGATGTGAACAAGAAAATCATCAAATTTACACAAATCTTAAGAATAGTAAATAATACAATAAAAGCTAAATTAGTACAAAAATCCACAAGAATAAAAATATAGGCTAAAATACTTTAGCATTGCACTCAATTTTATACAGAATTGGGATTTGGACATTAAGAAAAAGGGACAGGAGTAGAATCAAAACAACGAAAATTAAATTTCTCAGAAGGACAGCAGAATACACTCTTTTAGATCGGAAAAAAAGAAGAAATTTTAAAACAATTAGTAGAATCAGTAGAAGAAATATTCAACAGATATACATTAAACTGGCTGGGACATGTAAAAAGAATGGATAATACAAGAGTTCCAAAAATGTCGATGCAATACAAACCCAAAGGACTTCGTGTAGCTACACGCATACTCGAGAGAAGGCGTATGATTCTTCAACGTTTTTCAAAGGAAGAGGAAAAAAGTACCGTAAAATTCTCAGAATTATGAAGGCATAGTCCTTCAATGGAGCACTTAGTTCGTTATTGTACAGCATATGTAGGACGTATTATATTCTAATTGAGTATTCATCTACATTTTTCTTTTTATCTTCTGCCTTTAATTACGAACGAGGATAAGATACAACACTTATTTCTCCTTTCTGCATTAATGGCAATTGTTTAGCCTTTTGAAAACAAATGAAGGATTCATAGGGCTGTAAATGTCTTGTTCAAATTTTTAATTATTGTTTAAATGTAACTTCACCTATTGTTATATTTAAATTCTTGTTCTCCAGGACGTATTCGAATCTAATGTTACTTAATTAATTTTTCATCTTATGTCGTTGTTTTATTTAATACGAACTAATACCCGGCGTATGCTGCTACTTCTAAATAAATGTTTAATATGTTTTTACGTTTACGATCTTCTAGGCACCAATGAAAGACAAAAATAGTTGTTGTGAGTTATCAGTAAAAGATAAACATATACTGTCGCGGACTTTTGTGTAGTTTATTTTTGAGACATTAAATTCTGTGTACATTAATTTGGTTTATTTATTTGTTTATTTTTTGGTTTAGCCAGCGTAAGCCATTTAAGCGTCAAAATAGGGACTTTATTTCACGCTTTTCACTACAAAGGGTGATTTTTAGGGGAGAAGGGGTTGAGTATTGCAACTCCCTTATAGCGTATGTTCATCCCGGGGATCTCCTGAACATTTTGCAAAAAGTCCCATCTCAATCGGATGAACGGTATGACAGCGCATAAAGTACGAACAAACAAACATCTTTATATATTGGATGTTTATACTATGGTTTGATATCATTAATCGGTACACTTTTTGTTTATGGTTTGTTTGTTGAGTTCTTTCCATCGTACCGCCTATTACCAACATCAGTCCTTCCTTTTACACGTTTCAACTGTGTTCAAGATTTCTTCCCCTTTTTCGAATTTCACATTATAGAAAGTTTTCTCTTATATTGTTTGTTTCTTGATTACTAAATTTCACATATTATTTTCATTATTACATCAACAACTACATGACACATATATAGTAAGATATTATGTAAATTATTGCGAGGAAGTGGTTCCTCTCTATATGCCGGAACCGACAACAAATAATAATAATAATAATAATAATAATAATAATAATAATAATAATAATTAACTTTACGGTAGGCCTTCTGTCTGTTCCGGTTCTTCATTCCAGCACATTATTGGTCTTCCTTGGGATATCTTGCATAAAGATGCATAGTTCCAGGCTCTTTTGGGTATTCCGCTCTCTTCCATTCTACCAAATTGTTAAATTAATTTGTTCTATAACTTTTAGCTTCATCTAGGAGGAGTATAATTTGGAATTCTTTAGGCAATCTTCCCATCTAATGTAGTCAATCAATGAACATTTTTTACTGCTCTTAAAAAATTAATTTACGATGCATTTATTCAGAACAAGTATTACAGATTTGTAGGGGTTCTAGAGGGGACTTAGCAGATAAAATTTTTGATAAGGAATCCATGTCCGGTAACGTACCCTTTCGATGTAAAATAGGTTTGAAGATCGGAACATAATGGGCTGATATCCTGTGACATGTGTCACAGAATAAGTATTACAGACTTCTAGAAATTGTACTACAAGTGTGGTTCCACGTGTCAATTCTGTTGTTCGTTGTATAAATTGTACCTGACACTCATGTTTTCATACACACGCCCCACAAGATTTGGCGTATGCTCAATAATTTCTGCTGCTGGCAGAATTCGTGCAAGAATATCTTCTTCCGACTCGAAAAGTGTAGTATAACCCCTAGATGTGTGTAATACTTATTCTGAAACACAAGGCACACGATATCAGCCCATTGTGTATTGATCTTCAAACTTATTGTACATCGAAATGGTACGTTTCCGAACATGGGTTCCTTATTAAAACTGTATCTACTAAGTCCCTTCTACAACCCCTAGAAGTCTGTAATACTTATTCTGAAACACTCTGCATAGCGATTCTACTACTACTACTACTACTACTACTACTAATAATAATAATAATAGTAATTATATTATTATTACTATTATTACTATTATTACTATTACTACTATTATTACTAATATTAATGTATTTTCTTTATGTAATTGTAATGTTAATGTTTTTTTAGTGTATAATGCTATTGTGTTATGCTATTGTGTTATTACTTAATTGTAATATTATTGTGTTTTCTTTATGTAATTGTAATGTTAATGTTTTTAGTGCATAATGCTATTGTGTTATTATTTAATTGTAATATTATTATTGTGTTTTCTTTATGTAATTGTAATGTTATTGCTGTTTTTGTTGTTTATTTTTCTTTACACTAGTACCAATTATTACTTTATTGTAACGGACTGTCAACAGCACGTACGGCTTACTGCCCGTGCGACGCATATTTGTAAATAATATTGTAAATATCTTACTTTTTGTCTAATAAAGTCCTACTACTACTACTATTATTACTATTATTACTTATATTACATATTATTATTATTATTATTATTATTATTATTATTATTATTATTATTATTGGGCGGCTCTGTGACGCAAGCGGTTAGACGCTCGCCTCTCACTGCTGGGGTCCCGAGATCGACTCCCGGTCACGCCAAGTGGGTTTCATGGTGAACGAAACGGAGCTAGAACAGGTTTTTCTCGGAGTTTTCTCCCGTTTTCTCCTGTCACAATTTCATTCCACAATCTTCTCATCCATTTCGCTTCATTTCATTCATCTGCCCCTGTGATGGTTCGTCAGACGTGGTCGGCCGGCACTCTTGTCAAGCACAGACATCTATATAATGGGCTTCGTCTCATCTCATCCCTCGATTCGACTCTTAGTTGGACACGATTTGGGGATATTATATTATATTAAATATTTAGCACATTTAAAGATACCTTCAAGAATGTGATAAAACAATTCATACAATTTTTTAATGATATTACGTAAATCTAAATAAAAGTTTTTTTTTGCTGTGCGACAACAAAGTTGATTTAAAACGGTTGGTTTCATAACAGTCAACTGTGCAAGTTTTAGTGAACTATCTGTTCATGGGAAACGCCGAACATAGTTTGTTAAGGTAATGCGCTACAACCAGAAAGTTGTGGGTTCGAGTTCCGATGTGATCACAATTTTTAAACTATCCCATATCTTCTGGCGGTATCCTATTATCGACTCACCATCTAATAAAACTACTATCAGACCCTTAAATTCGTAACACCCCAAGAGTCCACACGAACTCATACATAAAATGAATCTTATTTTAAAATTTAAAAAAATAATTTATATCACATCCAAGGAAAATAACACAAAATTACATTCTTATAAAGAGGTTTTTTTTTGCATATTCAGACATATGGCCTGTTGGGGGATCACTTTACCTTTACATTTATATGCGTATAAACGACATCATCTCGGATCCCACAGTTCACATCCTTTGACAGCTTGCGCCAATTTCTTTATCGTTCATTCGTTCATGCATTCATTGTAATGAAAGTTAACACTTAAATCGGAAATGTGTTTATAAGATACATTGATTTAATTTATTTAATTATATACATATATCTATAAACGAATGTCTGCTGTCTGTCTGTCCTTTTTTGGACTTCTAAACCGTTCAACCGATCTTCGTGAAATTTGTATGTACAGGTTTTCAGATTCGACGAGTGATTAGCCGTTATCTATCATGTTCTAAAATTATTAGGTGTTCACCTGAAATGAAAATTTAAAAATCGCTCTAGCGATCGCAATTTTCGATGTTACACACCAAAACTCGGAATATCCTATTAAAATAAACCAAAGTATATATTATACAAAACTCAGCCAAACCCGACGGTTAGAAGTGGTGGTTTACCTGAAATTTGAAATTAAAAGTTTAGCAACCGCCATGTTTGGTTCGTCGCAGCGTATACCATACAATTAATTAACCCACAACATTTAATTTATTTGGGCGTTGCAGCGCACTCTGGATATAAGCTAGATGTTTATAGAATAATAGAAAAATGAACAAGTAGAAAGTACTTAAATTTATGTTAAATTACAAAATAATGTACAATAATTACTTAGAGTTTTATGTGATTTCGTTTTCACTGCGGTCCGGCATATTTAAATAACTGATTCCTGTTGTGTTGGTCATTCGGGAGATTCTGGCATTCTGAGGTCTACTGACACAAAGCTGTTTAATTTGGATCTAATTCATTAAATTCAAGCCACTCTATTAAGGTTTTTAGTGGTTTCCCTTGGTGTTAAGGCAAATGCCGGAGTGATCCCTTAGCATCCACTAGTAAAGTCATCAAAGTCCAATAAATATTCTAAATTCAAAATTATTAAATTAGAATAGCTAAATCCGAAAAGAGCCGTTTCTGATTGGAATGCCGACTTGACTTCCCGCTCTTGCCCTTTTGAGGGTTGGCGGCTTCTGTGGTGGTGGCAGTCTTCCTGTTGGCAGCTCAGTGAATCAACTAGAACATCAATGATCAAGAATACCAGAGAAAATAAATTCACCTAGAAACTGAATGCAGGATTGGTGTGTCCAACCACTGGACCTTTGATACCGGACTACGGCTAGTCATCGTTGGCAGGGGATATATTATTAAATATCAACGACGAAATAATTAATGAAGGAGATACATCATTAAATAACAACGACGAAATACTTAATTCACAAGGGCTAAAGAGGGTTGGAAATCCCTAGAGATAGCTGGAAGTTATTGTTCACCATCGAACAATTCCCATATAGTCGCCGGGGACGCTTCCATAAAAATGGATGTTTCCCTGGCGGACATAGAGGGGATATGAATGTTTGAGAAGTGACACAATTTCCATTACAAAGTGGTGGTGGTCATTCGGGATAAATGGCCGTGGTCTGGTTTTCTTAACACTCAAATACTACTGTGGTAGACATCTATTAGGAGTTCATAAAGCACACAGAATCTCTTGAGGATATCTACCGCAGTAGTTGACGAAACGTTTAGTGTTAAGAAAACCAGACCACGGCCATCCAGCCCGAAAGACATACCCAACAGGAATCAAGACACTTTCCATTAAAGTCCATAATTTTACATTTAAATAACTGTCACGAGCTGTTCGTGGATGAGCAAGTTCTAATTGCAGTATCTGAAGACGAACTACAATACAGCATACATACACTAAACAAAGTGGCAGAAGCATATAATTGCAAGATTTCAACATCTAAAACTGAGATAATGGCTTTCAAAGGAAAGGATCCTATAAGATCAAAAATTGTAGTAGAAATTTTTTTACTTAAACAGGTATCATACTTTAATTATCATAAGTAATGCCACGAGTGATTTACAGTTTATCTAGAGAATTTGGAAAACAAGAGTGGCATTCGTTAGGACTATTTAACGAATAAAATTAAGCTGTTTACTCACAAATCGTTATTTAAATAAATATTTTTTTTAAATATACATTTATTTAATGTAAACGGCGATGTTTTAAAACAAATGAGAAACGATTGGTACGCTTCATTTGCTTCTTTTGTTCATCACTGCAACCAGATCATATTATTTATTGCCAAAGGAACGCAAAATTGTAAGAATGCACTCTAGTGGAGAAAAAATGACATCGAACTGTATATTAATTCATTTCTGATGTCCTATGATGTAAATATAATTATATTTTTCTGGAATGTTATTACCTGGGGAAAAATACATTTAAGAAAGTGGTTTCTTTTTTTGGTGGTATAATCATTTGCTACAAATGTTTTTATATTAACTCCCGCATGCGCTATGTGTTGACATACATGCACTATATATAAGGTCATACAATTAAATACGTACTAATAACAAATATATTTACTATAATCACATAAATAAGTGAATATATATATTAATTAATTATTTAATAACATAATTTAAGCCGTATTTCTTAGAGAGTCAGTAACCGTAAAATAATGCTATAACCTATTCAGAATGTTAAAAAGGAGGCGCTTTCTTTATTATGATAAACTTTAGTTCGTAAATTATAGGCGAAACACGACTGTGATTGGTTGTAAATAAAAAATCATTGAAATGTGATTGGTCATTGACTTCCATTTGGGACACGAGTTAAATAATCTGAGAAACAATATATGTTACGATTACGCGATTACGACAAATACTTCAAACAAAAGTTTCCAGCACAATTACATGAACACTTGTAAATAAAACAAGAAAGGATACACAGTTGAAATATTACAAGATTATGACAGTCCCTACTCTATTATACGCAGTGAGAACTGGGTCCTGAGACAGAAAGAGATTAAGAATATGCAATCGAGAGAGATCATATAACGAACAAAACTATAAGAGAAGAGGTAGGAGTAATACCAATTACACATCAAATATATAATTACATGAAGCGATGGACTGAACACCTGCAATGAATGGATAACAACGGACTTCCGAAGCAGGCTTGGACGTTCAAACCACGAGGGATAAGAGATCCTGGCAGACCAAGAAAGCGATGGAGTATATAGACGCAATAGGCCATGGAGCCTATACCGTGAAGAAGAAGATGATGATGACGAGAAATTGTTTCGGCAATTTAAGGGTTAAAGTTGAATATTCGATCGACTTTGTTTTCATTACGATCCGGAACATTTAAGTAACTGTCATGAGAAATCATTGCTTCGCCAATTTAAAGGTTAAAGTTGAACATTCGATCGCGTTTTGTAATTAATCTATCTTGCCATTCTCTTACGGGAATAATGGAGTTTCTTACTGATTAATTTTGAAAAATTAAAATTTCAATCTGTTATCAGTTTTTAATTATAATATTATAAGCACTGACAACCTATGTTTTTAAAGCTTGAAGAGTATGGGACAATCTTGGACAGAATAGAGTAGTTAGTTTTAATAACGATAAAGTACAAGGGGTGAAAGGGGTGGGTTAAATTAGCCATCAACCCTCACTGTCATCGCATACATCAAAAAGCTTCCATGATAAATTATACAACCCCCCCCTAACTCCTAACTGGTAAGCAATCCTTTTTAACACCTTGCATTCAATGTAGCTGTTTTTCCTCTCGTGGGAGCGCGTTAATACATAAATTTTAGTCTAATTACTAATTTTCTCATTTATCAAAGCCTCTTCAACATAGCTTCAACTTTTTTCTTCTTGTTCTTATCCAAGGGACAAGATATCGCGTATCTTTCTTCCTTGTTCTCGTAACTACTCTTTTTCTGCCCCCCCATAATTATCGTTCGCCCTTTCTGTATCATCTTATACTTGAACCCTTAGTAAATTAACCCATCCCTAGGGCGATGCTTCATCAGCTGACACTTTTAGTACCTAACTACACTTCCCTGGACTTACGTAACTCTGTTACCATGGAAACGTAAATATTGTAACTCGATATGTTGGTTTAATATGCGGGGAGAGCAATTACATTATTGAACAAAGTGATGGCTAACCCAGAGTGATCTATTTCAGCATTCAGTTAGGGTGCTGATGTGGACTCTTAATAGAATGTTCAAATTAAAAAGTTGCGCGAGAAGTTTTAAACACTTCTTCGTGTTAATTACAATTTTCTGTCAGCTGCGGAGGGCTAGTGGTTATGTTCCTTGCCTGTAGTTCCGAGGGACCCGGGTCTATGGATTTTTAGGATAGAAAAATACAAGGGTCAAGGGAGGGACTTTTAGCCGCGTGTACCGAGTCTGAAGATTTTCAGGCTCGTGAAATAACAGCAAGTCTGAGTAAACAGGCCTCTGTGCAAAATTTACCGAAAGTTACCCATCCAAGTAATACACTACTTACCCACTAGCTGTCTCACTGCTCTACTACATGTTGGCATCTGTGGGTAAATAAGCGTAATTAGACTGGTTTAAAATGCTCCACTAGGGACCACCCTAATCCATACACGGAGAAGTATAGGGTAATGATGTATTGGTATTGATTTTATCTGGTGGAGTTAAGAGAGGTAAGTTTTAAATGCTTTCTTCACATCATTTTAGAACCTGGCGCCATCATTACCCAGTGTAAGGTACTTATATTAATTGGTCTTTTTCGTATAATTCATCATATTTATACTATTATTATTATTATTATTATTATTATTATTATTATTATATTATTATTATTATCATTATTATTATTATTATCATTATTATCATCATCATCATCATTATTATTATTATTATTATTATATCAGCATATGCTAATATTTTTTACTGACTTATGGCATATTAAAACAATCACACAAGAAAATTGTTCCGATCCTGTTCAAACCAGGGCGTTTCTGCATACGAGACAGAGACGCTTACACCAAACCACACCGTTGAACCAACAATAACCATAACTAACTCACTGGCAGGTTCATGGCCATGCGAATATAAGCTCTCCATACATCCCTCTCCTGAGGTAATGTTTTCCAATCATCTCCTGTACAATCTACTTCCATGAAATCATGGTTAATGTTATTTTACCACCTCATTATTGGTCTGCTAACTGGGCATTTTTCCCTCTGGTTTCTCTACAAGAAACTTCCAAGCTCCTCTTACATTCCCCATTTGTGCCACATGACCTGCTCGTTCAGTCCATGAGACTTATCTATTCTTATTCTATCTGGTAAATACACAAATTGCTCATAACGAAATTTTTGTACAATCCCCATTCGACCTAATAAATATATGTTCTCCGGCGACATGATTCAATGTAATGCGAGCATACCAGCCCACCTTTATTAACCCATTATATTCAGGTTTAAATGCTCAGTGCATTTCCCCAGAAACCGGATTTAAGTTATCGTAAATTATATTGTCTATTTTCAGATATTCAAAACAAACAAAAGGTAACGGTACTTGAGATCACAATAAGGGTGAAGGCCAAAACACATTCCTCTACTATTCACAAAGGTTAGAGCTAAGCGAGTGTAACTCGTCTTCTGACTTGAAAGCCATTTAACTGCCGCCGAGCCTACCGGTCTTTTGAGGCGAATGGGTTAATGCTTTGGAATGTTTGATTCGGAATTTTCGCACAGAAGTTTTGTTTTGAATTTTTTCGATATGGAAATTGGCTGTGTCGAGTTATAGTTAAGTATAGTTTTATTTATTTATTTTTTTGCGATCTTTTCCGTTTATAAGAGTCGCGAGTTAAAACTGAGCTGTCTGATCGACAAGTGTCTACTGTTTCAGCCTTCAATTGTTAATAGGTATGTAACTTAAATGCGAATGTATCACAATTTGTTTCTTTAAATAATATTATTTATGAAATGGATCCGCTATGGTCTCGAGGTAGCGTGCTGCCTTGTCACGCAGCGGGCCCGGGTTCGATCCCCGGTCGGGGCAGTTTTTCTGGGTGAGGTTTCTATCGGGGTTTTTCCTCACCTGCAAGACAAATGTCAGGAAAACTTTAAGGCCCAAACGGTCCCCGAAATCATATGGGCCATCATCATCATCCTTATCATTATCATCATCACCTTCACCAGTGTGGAAAGCAACGGGAAGCTACCACACCTACACAATTCCCTAGTAAAGCTGCAAGCATAGCATGAAAATGCTTTGATTGCAGTGAAGGACCTGCCTTCGGGCAGAATTAGTATGGATGGATGTAATGGATATTAAACTTTCATTGCAATGGGAAACAAGTAAAGATTAATTACTTCGATTACATGACCCACACCTTCGTTTCTCTCAAGAAAAAAGAAAAAAACATAGCCTACTATTTCCGCAGGATGCCTTGGGGTCGGTTATCACGTTGTTTAGACATAATAAAACAACACAGATGATTCTGTAATACTCTATAATAACTTTATTTACCTCTGTGAGCTCTTCCTGACATTTAATTAACAAATTGATGTAATAATTGATCTTGTTTTAAATTTATCTATCACACAATTATTTTAAAGTCTCTAACAAGTCCACTCGCTAAACTTCCTTCTCTTTCACAGCTCAATGTTACGCTGTCATTTCACAACTAACTCGTGTCCTGCCCTCGCACAGATTATATAAAATGGGGAAGGATATTTCCAGTATTGAAGCTTCTGGCATCGATGTTTCCCGAAAGGGGAAGTAGAGGCTTAAAAAATCTTCGGAATGGGAGTCCAGTCGTATCGGCGATCTCCGCGGGTCTTTCGATTCGAGAGTCAGCGACTCACAAATCTACAGTATTTCTACCAATGCGAGAACACTATTTTCGCGTCTTCCGCGAAATTCAAACCCCGTTAATTCCATGCGTCACTCTATTTTTACAATTTTAAAAATCTGTCAAAAATGGCTTGATTTAAATCCGAGAACTACTGATTCATAGAACGCGAGCAAGGTAGCCACTGAATCACCTGATGTTTCTCTACTTAATCATCTCACTAGGTACCATTGTCAACGAAATTTAAATATAAATAATGAATGTTCAATATATAGAAACAAACAAATATTCTTAATGATTGATGCATGTTCAATATTAGGGAAATCGATTTAGTGCTCATTTTATAACGGAAAAAAGAAAGAAATTACAGTGTTTGCCCAAAGCTACTTTATTCTATAATTTCCACATTTATTATCGTTACACGTACCCAAGTTTTGAATATGTGAAACTGTTTCATTAATTTTAGCCAGGGGGAAACAATAGCAATTCAGAACTTAATGCTTTCAACTGTCATCAACATAAAAACAAGGATATTTATTACTGTTATCGCCCTTCGGGACTTCAACAAAAAAGTAATTCAAGTGCTCTATTGATTTCTTCTCGGACAATGAACATATGATCAACTTCTCTGGTTAATGTGAAGTCCGTTTAAAAATCACAAAGAACTTTAGTTAACAATAATTCTGTAGCGCATACTGTAAAAACGCCATCTTCTTCTTCTTCTACATCATGAAATTAAGTATTTTGATCTGTTCTCACATCAAGTGAGATTTAATGAATCATCCCATCTAGTAAATGGGCGCTCAACACTACTACGTTCTATTGGTTTGTACTTAGTAATACCTGAGGAGTTCTAACTGTAGGCATTACTTGAACATTATAATAATATAATGCTATTGTAAAAAAAATAGAGGTCCGCGGTTCGATTCCTTGTTCACAAATTAATTTTTCTTTTCACAATATCATTATAATATTATAATATGATCCATTATTGGAACTGTGTTAAAATAACAGTGATGGAAAATGTTAAATTATTTGAACATGTTCTTACCAGTCGTTTCTGATATTTAAATTCTACTTGTTAAATGTGTCCACCGCTGTGGTCTCGAGGTAGCGTGCTGCCTTGTCACGTAGTGGGCCCGGGTTCGATCCCCTGTCGGGGCAGTTTTTCTGGGTGATGTTTTTATCGGGGTTTTCCTCACCTGTAAGACAAATGTCAGGAAAACTTAAAGGCCCAAACGGTCCCCGAAATCATATGGTCATCATCATCCTTCACCAGTGTGGAAAGCAACGGGATGCTACCACAGCTACAATTCCCTAATAAAGCTGCAAGCATAGCATAAAATGCTATGATTGCAGTGAAGGACCTGTCTTCGAGCAGAATTACTATAGATGGATTTGTTAAATTAAAAACATTCATATCTTTTCTAATATCTTCATTTATTTTTTGTCCGAAATTGTCACACTTGCTACTGAACGCAAGAACTTGATTTCTGCAGTTATTATTTTTCTTCTCTCTGATCGGTTAAGAACCCAATTCTCACTTACATATTTTGAAGTAGGCACCGCCATATTTTTTAAATATTTTAATTGTGTACTTATCTATGTTTTATTTTTCTGTGTCCGTTTTAAAGTAATATGTATTACATTTATTATTAATGTCGTCCTTCTGGCAGTGTGATACATTGCATCCCAAATAATTAAAATTATTCTAACTTAAGTTATAAAATGCAATTTTCCAAACGTAACCGAAAAAATGCGTTCTTTAGGATGGTATGAAGGTCTTAAGTGTGTTCTCCTTAGGTAGAGAGTATTTTATTTATCGACCTCTTCAACAGCTAAGTTTGTCAATTCAAATCTAGGAGTGAAAATACCAAAATATTTTGCACAGAGTCCTCTTATTTCAGACTTGCGGTTCTTCTAGTTGTACTAAATGTAAGACACGAGATCGAAAGCTTTACTTCCCTTCTGAAGGGAGCTATTTCTGGGATTTTTAAGCCCTGAAAAACACTCATCCAAGTTAGAGTAAACATATAAAATATGTGCTTGTATTTTATATTTTATATTTTATCTTTTACATAGTGACCTCAACGGTGTTTCGTAATTAATTTTAAAAGTATGGAGTTAGAGTTATAAAAAACTCTAAATACCACAATCAGGAAATTCAACCCAAAAATAGGCACAGAACCGTTTTCAATGCGTGAAAAGCGGAGATATTGCTCCTATAACTGAAACCTTTCGATTATCCTTCGATTCTCTACTGTATAAACCAATATTAGAAAAGTGGTGCATGGACATTATCCAGTGGCGTCGCTTTTAGGAGAAGACAAGTCATTTACAGATGTAAGCTTTAGTCTCAGTCGAGTTGGGGATGAAACAACCCCTAGAGGGGAAAAAGGCATCTTAACCCCATGCGAACATTAAGCCTCACAAGTAGAAATGGGAAAAGATTTTAAGTAAGAAAAAGAAGAGAAAGGTTTACGTTAAGCTTCCCTTCTGACGTATGTCAGAGCAGCTTTCATACGGACCAGGTAGTAAATAAGGATGGATCAGGCAAAACTCTTCGCTGTATAGGATTTTTAATCCCTTCTGGATACATAAAAAAATTCTGAAAGATGTACCAGATGCGTAACACATCCATCATATTCTTATTTTTTTCTTTGTGTTTACATTAAGGCGCTGGGCTTCATCAATTTACAAAATATTATAGATCCATCGCCAAAAATGACTTTTCAATTTAAAGTACAGGACTATTCAGAAAGAAGGAACAGACTTCAAACATTTATTTCCTCTAAACTACAAAAAACAGAAACACAACTCCAATGTTCGTGGAAAGGGAAAATATCAAATTTCACTGTTTTATGCAATCAATTTGAGCACCATGTGTTACACGACAAATATAAAAATGGTGGCTCAGTTCTTGCCATTCACGAATCAGCGTCTCTAGTTATCGAATTCACAGCTTCAAAAATTTGATGTCACAGATTTTCGAGAAATGCGGCCGTGATCGGAACTTCAAACTTTTCTCTTTCCTGGAAAGTTGGAATTGTGTTTCTATTTTTTGTAGTTTGAAAAAATAAATGTTTGAAGTCTAATTCCTTCTTTCTGAATATCCCTGTATAACACAGTGTTCCTCAAACTGGAGGTAGTAAAATAAATATAAAACATTAATATTATTATTATTATTATTATTAATAATATCATTACTTACTTACTTACTCACTGGCACTATCGAACCCATAGGTTCATGGCCGCGCGGACATAAGCTCTCCATACATCCCTATCCTGAGCTAATCCTTTCCAATCATTCCCTGTATAATCTAATTCCCTCAAATCATAGTTAATGTTATTCTCCCACCTCATTCTTGGTCTACCAACTGGGCGTTTTCCCAGTCTACGAGACTTGACTGTTCTTATTATATCTGGCTTCCTATAAAGACCATGTAGTTCATTGTTATGTAGTCTTCTCCATTCACCTGTCTGTTCATCTCTCTTTGGTCCAAAAATTTTCCTAAGTACTTTATTCTCAAATACCTGTAATCTCCTTTCCTCCCTTAAAGTAAGAGTCCATGTTTCGCACCCATATAACATAACTGGTAGAATAATAGTTTTATATATTTTCAGTTTAACGTTTTTTGAAAGGAGTTGGGACATCAAAAGTCTCTGCAATGCATAATAGCACGCATTTCCAGAATTGAGCCTATGCTTAATTTCTTTGTGCATCTCATTCCTATTTGTGATTATTGTTCCTAGGTATTTGAATTCAGCCACTTCCTCAAAATTTCCCTCATTTGTCATTAGCTGTCCATTTCCATTATACAATGTATTTCTACCATGTGGCCATATATTTAGTTTTATTAATATATTATTAATATCATTATTATTAGATCACCTCTAAGGTGTAACAGTTATCTTGAATGACTTGCAACCCAGAAGACTGGTTTCGATTCCCAGTTATTGCATATCATCGACTTATTTCATGAAGTATAGAATCTGAATGAAATTTACTCAGTTATTTGATAAAGTCCACTCTCATAGTCTAGAGGTAGCGTGCTGCCTAGTCAAGCAAAGGGGCCCGGATTCGATTCCCGGTCGGGACAAGCTTCCTGGATGAGTTTTTCGGCTTTTTCCCACCCGTAAGACAAATGTCAGGAAGATTTGAGGACCAAACGGTCCCCGAACATCAGGTCATCATCATCATTATCATCTGTTGGTGTGGAAAGCAACGGAAGCTACCACACCTATAATTCCTTAGTAAAGCGGCAAAGCATAGCTGAAAATTCTATGATTACAGTGAAAGACCTGACTTAGGGCAGAACACTATAGGATCCTTCTTCTTCTTCTTCATCGTCACGGAATCGAATTTGATATAAGACAGCAGCAAAATCCATCCAAGAAAACTGCAAGTAAAGTTACCTACCACGTAGTTTCCAGTTCTATAATCTACTAGTCACTGAGAACAAATACCATAGTCTGGAATGCAGCTTTGAAATCGTGTAAATAAATTATTATCATTATTATTATTATTATTATTATTATTATTATTATTATTATTATTATTATTATTATTATCATTATTACCAGAAGAAGTAGTAAAGTATTATTTTAAATATTTGTATGCTTAAGTCCACCGCTGTGGTCTCGAAGTAATGTCATACAGCGGGCCCGCGTTCGATCCCCGGTCGGGGCAGTTTTTCTGGGTGAGGTTTTAATCGGGGTTTTTCCTCACCTGTAAGACAAATGTCGGGAAAACGTTAAGGCCCAAACGGTCGCCGAAATCATATGGCCATCATCATCATCATCCTTATCATTATCATCATCATCATCATCATCATCCTTCACCGGTGTGGAAAGCAACGGGAAGCTACCACACCTACAATTCCCTAGTGAAACTGCAAAGCATAGCATGAAAATGCTGTGATTGCAGTGAAAGACTTGCCCTTGGGCAGAATTACTATGGATGGATGCTTATTATTTTTATTAGAATTATTACACAGGAGAGAACACTAGAAATGTCGAAATGACAATCTGGGGTATTGAATAAAAAATATCGGATTTCGTGAAAACAGAATACTTCCATGATCTCACTGACGCCTTGTGCCACATAATTTATTTCTTACTAACGCACTCAAAATTTTACGAAATTTGCGCATATATATATATATATATATATATTATATAGAATGCCAGAGCAAAGATTACCTAAACGTATTATGGAATGGATCCTAATAAAAGGAAAAAGCAAGGAAGACGAAAGGAAACCTGGATAGAGGATGTGCAAGCGGCTATGATTGTCAGTGGATTGGAAGAAGATCAAAGGATGGGCAGAGAGGAATGGTTTCCGGAAAAAAAGGCAGCTGTCATGACACCGGACGGTGTATATATTATTTTTCTTATCATATATATATATATATATATATATATATATATATATATATATACATATGGTAAAGTAAAGTAAAGTGATCCTACAACAGACCCGGAGGCCCTTGGGGTAGTAGGAGGTTAAGGCTCCCACTTTTACTAGACAATCGGCACTTTATGTCAGCCGGGTTGTCAGCCCTGCGTGACGGCCGCCTTTACCCCCAGAACAAGCGTCTGGTACTCATTTCCGTTAGAGGCTGAGTCGACCCCAGGGCCATATTGCCGCCAGTGGGTTTGGGTCAGTTTAAAAATCCTGACCCCAACGGGACTTGATCCCTCGACCCTCCGGCTTGTAGCTCAGTTATGATAAGAAAAATAAATGCCTGGACGGGATTCGAACCCGGATATATATATATATATATATATATATATATCCACCGCCTAGCGTGCTGCTGGGTCACACAGCGGGCCCGGGTTCGATTCCCGGTCGGGATGGCTCCTGGGTGAGATTTTTTTCGATTTTTTTCCTGACCTATAAGACCCCGAAAATCATCCGGGCATTATCATAATTATCCGTCTCCGGTGCAGAAAGCAACGGGAAGCTACCACATCTATAATTCCCTAGTAAAGCTGCAAAACATAGCATGAAAATGCTATGATTGTAGTGAAAGACCTGCCTTCTGGCAGAATTACTGTGAATGGATATATCGATATATATATGTGTGTGTGTGTGTGTGTGTGTGTGTGTGTGTGTGTGTGTGATGGTACAGATCGGAACCACAGAAATCTGAAATGGCGTTTTTAACGAACGCACAAAAGACTAAAATATTTAACACACGTGATACGATATGTATTATATTCTGGTACGTACAATCGTCTGATTACAATGTAATCCTCGAATGGCTACCAGCATGGCCTCTCTGTAGAATTAAATCGGTAATATGGCAGCCACACTGTGAGAGCGTTTTATACAACGTCATTTCCCTGAGGTATGCAACCTGCACTACAATGTACAGGCAATACAAATGGCTTTTGGCACCAGGACCACAGGGAATGTGGACCCTCAGTTACCGTAATCCCAATATACCATTACTGGTTAGATCTAATTATCGTTAATAAGTAGCATCATGTGATACAATTAATTCAGATTGAAGACAAAAATGCACTTCACAAACGATTCCTTATCAAACGAGAAGACTAAATAAGGTTTTGGAAAAATATCGTCGAGTGCATATTATCCATCCATAGTAATTCTGCCCGAAGGCAGGTCCTTCACTGCAATCATAGCATTTTCATGCTATGCTTGCAGCTTTACTAGGGAATTTTAGGTGTGGTAGCTTCCCGTTGCTTTCCACACCGGTGAAGGATGATTTCGGGGACTTTTGGGCCGTAAAGTAGGAAAAACCCCGATTAAAACTCATCCAGAAAAACTGCCCCGACCGGCGATCGAACCCGGGCCCGCTGCACGCTACCTCGAGACTACAGCGGTTGACAGTGCACATTAAGTGAGTAAAAACCTGTAGTAAAATAATGTAGATCTGGCAACTTGTAAAAATGTGAAATTTACAAGATTTATGTGGACAATGAAATAACATCAAATACCTGGCCCCATAAAAAAACTGACTTCACGAACGAATCCTTGCAATACGAGAGAAGACTAAGGAAGTTTTTTGAAAAAAATCGTTGAATGTATATTATGTGAATAGAAAACTGTAATTTAAAATAAATTAGATCTGGCGACATGTAAATATGTGAATTTTACAAGATTTAAATCCACGACAGGCCTAGAAGGCCCTTCCATACCTGCCGGCTGCTGACCTCACATCCATATATGTTAATCACATAGACACATGATCATCCAAATAGAAATATTGATAAAATCCCCTTCCATCCTTACTTTTCTATTAAAGACACTTTCGGATTCTTAATTTTAATTATAGTGTTAAAAAATTAATTAATAATTTAAAAATTAAAGAAAAGTTTTAAATTGAATTTTTTTCCCGCCATTGTAGGGGTGACATGTGATCAGCATGTCAGATCCCCCAGAAGTAATAGCTAGATTTCTCAACCTGGAGCAGCTACTTATTGTAGCTACCCAAATTCCTCACGATTTTGAATGAGAATCGCTCTCATACTGGCCGAAATTCCATGAGAAAATTTACCCCCCCTGGAGACCCGAAACAGCTCAAGTCCTGTAGCTGTGCGCCAAGGCATCTTGCATTAACTCGGCTATAGCGCGGGACTTTCAAGATTTACGTGAACAGTGAAATAGGATCTAGAATGAGAGAGAGAGAGAAAGAGAGAGAAGGAGAGAGAAAGAGAGAGAAGGAGAGAGAGAAAGAGAGAGAAGGAAAGAGAGAAAGAGAGAGAAGGAAAGAGAGAAAGAGAGAGAAGGAAAGAGAGAACGATAGAGAAGTAAGAGAGAAAGAGAGGAAGAAAGAAAGGAAAGAGAGAGCTTCCCTCTCCTCCTCTCTCTCCTGCTCCCTCTCTCCCTCTCTCTCCTTCCCTACTCTCCCTCTCTCTCCTCTCCCTCTCTTCTTCCCTCTCTCCCTCTCTCTCTCCTTCCCTCTCTCTCCCTCTCTTCTCTCTCTCCCCTCTCTTCTCTCTCTTCCCTCTCTCGTTCCCCCCCTCTCTTTCCCCCCTCTCTTTCTTCCCTCTCTCTCTCCCTCTCCCTCTCTCATCTCTCCTCTCTCTCTACTTCCTCTCTCTCCTCCCGCTCTCTCTTTCTTCCCTCGTTCCTCTCTTCCATCTTGCTCGTTTCTCCCTCTTTCTCTTTCGTCCCTCTTCTCCTTTCTCCCCCTTTCTCTTTCTCCCTCTTTCTCTTTCTCCCTCTTGCTCTTTCTCTTTCTCTTGCTCCCTCTTTCTTTCTCTCCCTCTTTCTCTCTCCCTCCTTTCTCTCCTCCCCTCTCTCTTCTCTCTCTCTCTCTCCCTCCCTCTTTTCACCCTCTCACACATACACAACTAGAGAGAGAGACAAGAGACACTCAGAAACTGTGTAAACTAAGCGATTCGTCTTCTGTTACTTAGATCTTTTTTGTTCAGTTTCTCTGTGAGAAATAAAAATTGCTGCTGTTACAGCAATTTTCTAATTTAGGGATTCAGGTAAACATCAGGTTGCAATGGACCGATTTCCTGGTTAAGGGAATAAGTACTTAATTTGATAATTAAATCATACGTATCAAGTTCTGTTCCCATAACAAAACACAGCCGCTAGATAGTTTTTTTTACTTCAACTTTATTCTGAAACACTACATTTTTGGTCTTCATCATTGGCGTGACAGTCCTATTAGTTTGACCTTTGCCTTCCTCATAACAATCATCCATTCTCTTCGGTCAATGGCCTTATTTCTCCAATTTGGTATGTCAATCTTCCGAAGGTCCACCTGTACGTTGTCCACCCATCGTTTCTCCTTCCATCCAGCTTAGCGTTAGATATCATCCTGGGCAAACATGTCTCGTTCATTCTGCAAATATGGCCCAACCATTCGATACGTCTACCTTTAATATCTATAATTATATTGTTATCTCTATATGGGTCATATAATTTCTGGTTAGTTCTTATTCTCCGGGTACCCTTATCCTTAATTAGACCACATGTTTTCTTTAAGATCTTTCTTTCCCAGATGGCAAGTCTTGTAGCAGTTCTTTCTGATAAGGCCACAGTTTCACTGCCATACACTAAAACTGGTTTAATAATTGCATCTTTACTCATATCACGCCAATATTTGGTTTAAATGTAGAATGTAGGCTATATATTTTGTTACGTACATTCATGTGAAGGCTTTGTTTATTGCTGTGGCTTATATATGTTTCTTGTATACTAATTTAAAATTAAATATGATAAATTATTATTAATGGCGAAATGGGTCGTGGTAATGAAATTATAACTCAGTATTTGGCTTGAAAAAATCAACTTAGTTGCATTCTAACCCCTTAGTGACCTATCCAATATGAGACCTCACAAATAAACTGTCAACTAAAGCATGTCGAAACTTGTGAAATTTCTACCAGCGAGACGTTGTGATGTACCAAACTTGTGTCGAAAAAATGATCTGCCGTTTTTAACTGCAAGACACAAAAATCGAAGATAGAATCCAGCAATGACAACGCACTGTACGGAGCAGATGAACTTCCTGCATGAGTAAGAGCGAAGTGGAGTGAGGCGGGACGCGGTCATCCAATGGTTAGTTAGGGTTATCCAAATCTATCGATTCAGGATTTGTGTTACTTCCCTTTAGTTTATGACAGATTTGGCGTTGGATTAATTTGTTTTCTTTATGTAATATTATTGTTTTCATTTTGTTTTTCTCTATACTTACTACTTTATTGTAACGGACTGTCAACAGCACGTACGGCTTACTGCCCGTGCGACCCGTATTTGTAAATAACATTGTAAATTAAAATATAAAATTATGGAATATTCACCTGAAAGGTCCATCTCCTCAACTTAATTCATTATTTAACTGTAGCGCTTTCGGGACTTGTCCCAACATCGGCAGGATTCAAAACTGGTGTTTCACTGAAGATCTGGTAGTGGGTTACATGTATTGGGTTCGTTTTCATTTATCAGACTGTCTTTGTTGTGAGCTGCTTTCATGATTTCCATCTCTTCGAGTACGTTTATCTTCGCTGGATTATTTTCTCTGTGCATTACTGTTAGAGGGTTTTCAATATTTAACATGCGATGTCCTTCATGGATAACGTGTTTTGCATAGCTTGATTTTCCTTCACCAGATCTTCAGTGAAACACCAGTTTTGAATCCTGCCGATGATGGGACAAGTCCCGAAAGCGATACAGTTAACTAATTAATTAAGTTGAGGAGACGGACCTTTCAGGTGAATATTCAATAATTTTATATTTTAATTTTGAATAATACCTCAACGGAACACATAATGAATCTTGTAAAAGTTGAACATTGTAAGTATCTTACTTTTAGTCTAATAAAGTCCTATTACTACTACATTAACTGGCTAGATGACCATCACCTCTGCAAATGGCAGATGAGGCTGAAAAGCCAGCAGCCGACTGGCAAGCCAAGGGCCTTCTATGCCTGACATCGCTCCATGAAGTAAAATCTATTTCACGATAAATTATCTTGTTTACGTTTCACAGCCCTTAGCGTTACTGTGAAACCTGGCCATCTATTGAAGGGCGGTTCATTGAATGTTGTCAACAAATATTGTTGAATAGCATGCTTCGCTGCCAGGTAATGTTACACCTGTAACAATTCCATGTGTAATGTTCACTGTTGTTACAACCAGACATTATCCCACCATTCTATAGAGATTTACGGACAACGTACTAAGGTCAATTTCGTTATCACAATCCCCACACTCCCAACCGAATTGACACAGACAATAGCATTTGAGAATCTTATTTCAGAGTTTCGGAGGTCAAATCTTGGTACCTAAAAGTCTATCTGATTGTTTTTGTTTTCTTAAGTCGCCAAAACAAATGCTGGGATGGAATTGTATTATCATTATTAATTTTACCATTAATCATAATGTTTAAATCTCATTAAATTTAATGTCAAATATATTTGCAAAATAAGGAGAAAAAATACGAGAATCAGAGAATAGGGTTCTGAGGAACATTTTTGGACTGAAGAGAGATGAACAGCCTCGCGCACAGAGAAGACTGTATAACAGTAAGCTACGTGATCTTTATAGGAAACCAGACATAATAAGACTGGCATGCTAACCACATGTCACCCCTATTCTGGCTGGATGATCGTCTATTTCCGTGATTTAGTGGATGTGAGGCCAGCAGCCAGATGGTAGACCAAGAGCCTTCTAGGCCTGTTGCGCCGTGGAGTATAGTATACAAGTTTATATATATATATATATATATAATAAGAACAGTAAAGTTTGGAAGACTGCGATGGGCAGGACAAGTGGCAAGAATGGGGTCTGAAAGAGGGGCATGAAAGCTTCTTGTAGGAAAACCAGAGGGAAAGCGTCCAGTAAGCTGACTAAAAATGAGTGGGAGACTAATATTAGCCTAGATTTGAGGGAAGTAGATTATAAGAGTATGATTGAAAACATTCGCTCAGGATAGGGATGTGTGGAGAGTTTATGTCCGAGCGGCCGTGAACCTAGGGGTTCGATAGTGCCAGTGAGTGAGTGAGATATTTAGTTATTTTTGCACAAAATTAGATATGCTGAGACTAGTAGCATACAGATATTCTAAACACTTCGGGACAAAAATAATGAAATCATGCGTTAGAAATCACGACAATACAGTTACACAGCTTACTGGATGAGACGAAATATTATAGTCTTGATAAGATCTTATCAACAGCTAGGATTTTTAGTAAAATTATAAATTTTAAACTTAAGGAGATAAAATATAACTAAGAGAAGAACAATGTGGATTCCGGAGTGGAAGATCATGTATTGATAATATTTTCTGTATTAGACAATTACAAGAGAAAATCCTAGCAAAAAATAAAGAACTACATATGACCTTTATTGATTTAGAGATGGCATATGATAGTGTACCTCGACAATTGTTATGGACGGCAATGAGAAATATGAATATACGTGATAAATGGATTAATACTGTTAGGAGGATCTATACTAATACAAAAGCTAAAGTAAAAATACAGAATAATTTAACAGAGGAATTCACAGTGAACAAAGGCCTTAAGCAGGGATGCAGTTTGTCACCAATTCTTTTTAACATGTATTTAGACCAGGCTCTTGACTTATGATATAAAACATGTTCTGAAATGGGTATACCTATACGAGGAAAAGTACTGCATTCATTGTTGTTTGCAGATGATCAAATAATTTTTGCAGGGGATGAAGATGATCTGAAATATATGACAAATAAACTAATGGAAGAATATAAAAAAATGGGCACTGAATATACATTTACAGAAAACAGAATAGATGTGTTTGGGAAAGGATGTGGATGACCTCATACTTGAAGCAGGGAAAATAAAAAAATAAGTGAAATTTTTAAATATCTTGGGTCAATAATTACAAGTTTAGGTACCTGTGAGAGATATGTACAAACTAAAATTGCAATGGCAAAAAATGCAACTAAGACATTACATGGAATATTTTGGGAAAAAAATATTATAAAGGAAACTAAAATGAAAATTTATAAGAGCATAATACAGAATATTTTGTCATATGGTAGTGAAACTTGGTCTTTGACGGAATTACAAAATAATAAAATTAGAACAGTTGAATTTAAATATTCTAGAAGATGCCTCCAAAAAACAAGACAGGATAAAATAATAAATGAATTCCTATGGAGAGAAATTAATGTCACCACATCTGTTAAGAGGATTGAAAATCAAACGATGAAAGATGGCCAAAAAATATATACCAATGGTTACCCCCAGGAAGAAATAAACGTGGCAGACCAAGATGGAAACTGAAAACCTATGTCAGAACTATAATGGATGATAGGAAGTTGGAAGAGGGAGATTGGAATGATAGAGATAAATGGAAACTGAAGACGGCAAACCTATGAATGGGGAAAGCCGAAGAAGAAGAAGGAAATATCTTATAAATTAAAACTTTCTTTTTCGTTTATATTTCAATCAGTGTTTGTGAAGTAAGTTGGAAACTCAAATACACAAGAAAGTAGATCAAAGTTTTGTCAAAGATCTGGAAATGAACAACCTTTCTCTGAAGGAATCCGCTATAAAAGCAAGCTAACACCTTGATATGTGAAACTAGAATTAAGGCCCTTCACAGTGTATTGCTATTTAAGATAGGTAGGTGCTCTCTTCTCTTTTTATAAATCGATTCCAATTTAGTGTGAAGGGAAAAGAACAAGGATACTGAAAGAGAGCTAGGAGGGTGTGAAATGGGGATAAGAATTGGAGATCACTACAACACAAGTGATGGATAAAACGCACAACCTAGTTCTGACCCCCAGTGTTCGTCAAATTCAGTGACGTGAGAGAAACGTACAGGTAGTAACAGAAAACCACTGATTAGTGTGGAATCAGAGTTTATAGCATTTTATATGGTGCTTTGATACGAAGAATACAAAATACATTCTTAAATATTCAATATCAATGAAATTCATTATAAAATTACATAGAGGTAAATTATAATTAAGTATAATATTATAATAAATAAATATCTTGGCAGGTGCCGTCGTCCTCAAGTAGGTTAATTTTCTTTTTTTAAACGTAGGCCTTTCAGATACCGGCTTCCATTTTCAGCAGAACGATGTGTGCAAAAAAAAAAAACTGGTTTTTGAGAAACCTACAATAAAAACAAATCCTAGTTCAGGACGACGGCACCAGGCATTGCATTTATTTATTTGAACATTTTTCTTAATTTTGAATACGATAATAATATAAATTATAAAATATGCCTAGTAACGATACTGCGAGTAATAATAATAATAATCTCCTTCTTGTATCTTGTAAGCCCATGTTTCACTTAACAGAGATTTAGGCGCTTTCCCCCTACAGGGAAGAATTTGAACCATACTAATTTAGTTACACTTGTTTTCGTATAGATATCATTTGAGTGGTCCGTGGTCAGCGATCCGCCTCATACTGACATCTAGGAAACCAAGGTAGTACTAGGACGGGAAAATTCGGTAAATTTTGCTTAGAGGCCTTTCATTCAGGCTTAAAGATTTTTATGAGCCTGAAAATCTTCAGACTCGAGACCCACGGCTTTAAGTCCCTCCCGGAGGACTTGATCTAATAATAATAATAATAATAATAATAATAATAATAATAATAATATATTATAATAATAATAATACTATTAATATTAATAATAATAATAATACTATTAATATTAATAATAATAATAATACTATTAATATTAATAATAATAATAATACTATTAATATTAATAATAATAATAATAATACTATTAATATTAATAATAATAATAATAATACTATTAATATTAATAATAATAATAATACTATTAATATTAATAATAATAATAATAATAATAATGTTTCTACGCGATAGTGCATTTTGTCGTACTTACAGCAATGGCGACCATGATTGAAAGTTCAACTTCTTATATTTTGTGGCTGCCAACCTAAATAACTATACTTACTTACTTACTCACTGGGAGTATCGAACCCGTAGGTTCATGGCCGCGTGGACATAAGCTCTCCATGCATCCCTATCCTGAGCTAATGCTTTGCAATCATTCCCTGTATAATCTATTTCCCTCAAATCATAGTAAATGTAATTCTCCCACCTCATTATTGGTCTACCAACTGGGCGATTTCCCTCTGGTTTTCGTTCAAGAAGCTTCCATCACGTCTCTCATTCCCCATTAGTGCCACATGTCCTGCCCATCACAGTTTATATGAGACTTAACTGTTCTTATTATATCTGGCTTTCTATAAAGACCTAAATAATTATACTGTTATAAAATTACTATACTGTAATATTACATGTTACAAACACGTGTGGGAAGTAAACCCACTGCCATATATATATATATACATACTAGTATAGTGTTATATTCAAAAAAATATCCAAAAGATAGTGTTAATATATATTGTACGAAACAAATCACTGCATTTTAAATGAACTGAACTTTATTTGAAATAATATAAAACAATAAATTCGTACTTGCCGTCATTTTATTACTGATTGGTGTCACGGCCTCCTGTAGTTTCAACTAATAAACATTGCCCACACTGTTAACGTTAGTCAGTTGTTTATAACGAACGAAAATATTTTCAACAAATATGTTATTATTTTACTACTATTTATTATAATTAGCAGAAGTAATGTTAACAGAAGAACAAAGTGGATTCAGACCAGGGCGGTCATGTATGGATAATATATTTACGATAAAAGAATTTATAAACAAAAGAAGAGAATATAACAAGGAAACAGACATAGCTTTTATTGATTTTGTCAAGGCATTTGATAAAGTAGACAGAGGAAAACTCTGGACAATTTTAAAAGAAAAAGGAATTCCGAAACACTTAATAGCAGCTATAAAGGGTTTGTACTGGAACACAAATTTTGTTATAAAAACTAGAAATTAAGTAAGTAAAAATAAAATTCATACAAATCAAGGAGTTAAACAAGGATGCAGTATCTATCCAGTTTTATTTAACCTATACATCAATGATATAATAGAAAAATGGAACGAAGAAACAAATAAAGGAATAAAATTAGATAAAACACACTACTTGAAAACATTATTATACGCTGATGACCAGGTAATAATAGCAAATACAGAAGACGAACTTCAAAGGGATATTTTTAAACTACATAATATATGTGAACAATATAATCTCAAAATATCCATAGAAAAAACTAAGGTAATGGCATTCCAAGGGAAGAATCAAATCAGATCGAAAATAGTAATAGAAAACAAAATCATAGAACAGGTGAACCATCTCAATTATCTAGGATGTGACATTTCATTTAATTATGATAATGATATAAATAATAAAATAGCAAAATTCCAGGGAATATGTGGTAAGATAAAACGATCACTAAATAACAAAACAACAAGAGAGACCCAATTGAAATTTTATAAAATGTTGGCAGTACCGGTACTGCTCTATGGATCAGAAGCCTGGATACATAAAAAACAAGATCTAAGTAGGATAACGGCGGCAGAAATGAAATTTTTGAGATCTGTTAAAGGGTGCACTAAGGAAGACAGAATCAAGAACACAGAAATAAGACAGTAACTTGAAATATTTGCAATAACTGATAAAATAGATACATATAGACAAAAATGGAAGCAACGCACAGACAGAATGAATGAAGATAGATATCCAAAACAAATAACAAAATACAAACCTAAAGGCACCCGAGATGTGGGCAGACCTAGAAAGAGATGGGCTGAAGTCGGAACGGGTCAACAGACCTAATCCATGAATGCAGATGATGATGATGATGACTATTTATTATATTGAAAACACCATCGCGCAAAAAAAAGTGTACAACACACGTTTGTGAAGTGTTTTACAGAATCTCAGAAATTAAAAACCTCGCTATCGCTCGGTTTTTAAACATTTTCTTCACTTCTGTAAAAATCTCATCCCAAACCCGCATTGTAATATTTATTTATTTATTTCGGCAGAGATAAGGGTAGACCTAAGTATAAGTCCATCTCATCACCACAAATACACAAAACGCACGTATATAATCGTGCAAACTTATATATAAACTTACATATTATATTGATAATACCAGATAATTGGTAAACGTGGGTGGATTTCTGGACACGGCCCACATTATGAGTAGAGTGAACATTCGTGGATTAATAAATATACAAACAAATTAAAATTATTAATATTAAATAAATTAATTTTACTTATTTTCTTAATTGTTTAATTTGCAATATAATTGAAATGTTATCTATTGTTTTGGTTTGTTTTACACAATAGTATATTGCGATACAAGTGAGGTAAGCACTTGTTACTGATCGAGAAAAATTTTGAAAAACAAACGAGGCGCTTGCGCCGAGTTTCTTCAATTTTCGAGATCTGTTACGTGCTTACTTCATGTGTACTGCATACTACTTTTTGGTCGATGTGACTAATTTTTATTAAATATAGTAGTAAATTAATTAAAATATTGGTTAGATGTAAATGAATTCTATGAGAAAGAAACATTTGGTGATCGTTGCTATGTGGCTTTTCATTTGTTTTATTATAAGCAAGGTTTGTTGGTTGTGGAGACATTTTTATATGTAGTACCGTGATTAGAATCTGTTTGATAATTTTATTTTGGAAGGAGTCATGGTAGATGATAGAGAAATTGAAGAAGCCTGGCGAGTGGGATGTTCTGCATTAATTCCGGAAAAGTCCAAAGAAAGGTACGAGTTAGTGTACAAAACATTCAAGAAATGTTTTATTTTACTTACCGAACGTGTGCATTTTGAGTCCATATCAGCATTGTGATTTCTTTTGTTTGCATATCAACCAGGTTAGATATGGGAACGTTGACTTACTTCAAGTAACAACAATATCGGTAAGTATAAGAAATTAGTAACATCGACCCAAAAATAGTAAGGAAGTAGAGAAAAGTCACATTTACTGTAACATTCAAGCAATGTCGCATTAAACGCATCGAGGCGGATACTTAAATCCATTCACTACAATAAAATGCTAACGTGAAGTTCGTTCCGCTTTATATTTCCAGCATTCTTCCAGACAAAATTTATGCTTTCTCAATTTATTTAGTACTTGTTTTAGGTTGATTTTTCACTTTATACAAGTTTGCTTGAAACTGGCATATATTTTCTGGTTATGTATAAATACAAATTTATTAAAATATTAGGAATTCTAGGAGCTACACTATGAAGCTATCTAATATTGTCACAGAAGGTAGAAATGGCAATAAAAAAAATGTATATATATTTTAACCACTTGCTAAATTCCAATTTTTCATTGCAATATTCACCACGCAAGCCTAAGTTTACTCTTTTACGTTATTATAATTTGCTCATAAGTAATCGCCATCCGAGGACACTTGCTGTGGGAAAAATAAGTTTGTCTGCTGTACGTGCACTGTATTCATAGTCCAAGATCACTGTTTTTTGGTGTAAGTTTATCATAAGTAATGCCACGAGTGATTTCTAAATTATCGATAAATCCACGACTCACGAAGTGAGAAGTGAATTTATCTGGATAATTTGGAAATCAAGAGTGGCATTTGTTAGGACTATTTAACGAATAAAATTAAGCTATTTACTCACAAATCATTATTTAAATATAGTTACTTTAAAATATTTATTTATTTAATGTAAATGGCGATGTTTGAAAACAAATGAGAAACGTTATGTTTCGTTTCTCCATCCACTGCAACAAGATCATATAATGTTTGTTATATATTGCCACCTGGCGTGGGAAACTTGAAATATCATCGCAATATTATAAGAATGCAACCTAGTGGAGAAAAAATTAAACACATCAAACTGTATATTATAACCAAAATTATAGGTTAATTTATTTTTTAGTAAACACAACTCGGTAAAATCATTATTTAAAAACACAATTATTGAACACAGAATTATCAAAAAGAACTCGGTAATATCATTATTTAAAAACACAATTGTCAAATTTGTATTTCGTCTATATCTTCATTTGAAGCACAGCCAAATCTTGTTTCTGCCATTTTGAACATTCAAATATTGCGGCTTTACTGTTTCCTCAGTCACTGCAAAATAATGGTCAGACCTGTTCAGAATATTAAAAAGGAGGAGCCTTCTTTAATATGGTAATCATAACACTGATAAATATTTCGTGAAACACGACTCTGATTGGTTGTAAAACAGAAATCATTGAAACGTGATTGGTCATTGATTCCCATTTGGGGCATGAGTTAAATAGTCATAAGTAATGCCACGAGTGATTTCCAATTTATCTACAGAATTTGGAAATCAAGAGTGACATTTGTTAGGACTATTTAACGAATAAAATTAAGCTGTTTACTCACAAATCATCATTTAACTATAGTTATTTTTAAATATTTGTATATTTAATGTAAACGGCGATGTTTGAAAACAAATGAGGAACGATTGGAACGCTTTATTTCCTTCCCTTGTTCATCACTGCAACCAGATCATAATATCATTTATTGCCAAAGGATCGCAGCATTGTTAAGAATGCACCCTAGTGGAGAAGTTTATAACGAACGTTATAGGTATTAACTTCTGATGTCCTATGATGTAAGTATGTCAATTATATTTTTCTGCAACGCCATTTCCTGGAAAATAATTCGTTTAAGAAAGTGCAAATAGTGTTTTTTTTGGTGGTATAATCAATTGTTACAAATGTTTTTATATTATCTATCGCATGCGCTTTCTGCTGACATTCATGCACTATATATACAATCTGGTAGCCGTATTTCTTGGGGGATCAATCACAGCAAAATAATTCTATGACCTATGTAGAATGTTAAAAAGGAGGTGCTTTCTTTATTATGATAAACTTTAATTGGTAAATTTTAGGCGAAACACGACTGTGGTTGGTTGTAAATAAAAAATCATTGAAATGTGATTGGTCATTGACTCCCATTTGGGGCATGAGTTAAATAGTCATCATAAATTTAAATATAAACGACCACATTTTTTCATAACATTCCCTAGTTTTCGATAGCAATAAGGAGATAATTACTTGTACTTATGTAAATATGTATATAACTGTGCAAACAATTTTGGACAAACATAACAGGTCCCATCAGCTAAACTACTTTTTCATTCTTAAGCAAAAATGCCTAGTTAATGTTAAATGCAAATAAAATAAATTTTATTTATTCAATAAGAATACAAATATCAACATTATTAATTAACTCAAAGATTCTCAGCAGCTGAATATCTTCGTCTTGATTTAGGTTCTGGATCCATTGTCTCTCTCCTCTATCTATATATTTATGGCTTTTCGAAAGTTTGTCGAGTCAGTAACTAAGAGCTCGGGATACAAAATACAGAACTATTACATTTGTGCTTTTATCTCACTGAAACATTCAACGAGATTTTGTGTCTATGTCAGTCTCCTGTTTTCAAAAGCATTGAATGATAGTATCCTCAGAGAACTATAGTGGAAAGTAATGGAAATATCAGGCATAAGCAAGCCTCTCTGTTGTGTAATAAATATATAACTGTTACTCTCGTCAAATTCAGATACATGTGTGGAACAATTAGAAATTGTTTTAATACATGAGGAAAGAAATATAATTGAAATTTGATAAGATTATGGCTGTTCCTGTGTTACATGGCTCAGAAAATTGGACTTTGACTAAAAATCAACTAAAAAAATATAACTATAGTCTGCAGAAATGAATTTCTTCAGACATGTAGCTGGATATACATAACAAGATAGAAGAATATAGCAAATATATGAGCTTAACATATTCTGCTTATCAGACACAATAAAAGAATATAAACAAAATCGGTTCTACCACATTCAAAGGCTGGACTAAGAACATGCAACAAAACAGTTATTCATATAAACCAGAGGAGTATAGATGTGTGGGACGGCCAAGAGCACGATGGAGAAATCAGTTTTCTGCGTGAGACCGGAATGAAACTTTTGCTTTCAATCCGTGAAGAAGGAGGTTAATTTGAATTGTTTATATCGTTTTATAAAATCATCCGAAACAATTTTTAAGAGTATAATATACTATGACTGAATTGAGGATACTCTACGTGGTTCATTGAAGCATCAAGGCAGGTACTGTTCACAAAGCTATATACCTTGGCGTGTATTGAACTTTTTATGTAAATGTGGCTAAACACTTCACATTTCCTCCTTTATGACGTCAGGGTGTTGTGCTGAGGGGCTAGGTTTATCTAGCGAAGCAACATATTGATGGAAATATCGTTTTGTTTCTGTTACTAGGATCTCAAATATTTTATATAAAAAAGGAAGAAAGATAAGTGGAGAAGATTCAAGAATGATGTCAGGTGCAGGTGATTGTTCTATCAATTTTCAAATCCAACAGATTCGTGAATTTTGGTATCATCAGTGTCTCTTCTAAGCATAAATTCAATATATATTTCCTCTTCATCTGAAAAAAAATAATCCAAGAGAAAGGTAGCAAGAGGTTATGGGATTGCGAATTTCTTCAATCAATTCATCAAGTTCCTCTAATTCTAGTCCACCGCTGTGGTCTCGAGGTAGCGTGCTGCCTTGTCAGGCAGCGGGTCCGGGTCGATCCCCGGTCGAGATAGATTTTCTGGGTGAGGTTTTTATCGGTTTTTTTTCTCACCTGTAAGACAAATGTTAGGAAATATTAAGGTCCAAACGGTCCCCGAAATAATATGACCATTGCAATGGTTATCATTCATATCCATCTTAGATTAAACTTAGGATTAGGAGCTCTCCTGGCGCACCACTAGGGTATCGTCTTCATCATCATCCATCATATCATCGGGCAACGTAATCCCGCCTTCCAGGCGCCCCAACCTCAGAAGTGGGTTACAAGTACGCCATTGCCAGTAGAGAACACCCGCGTCTAAGGACAAAAAACTGGGGGCATTAAAAAAAGTTCCTCTAATTCTTCGTCTGATTCCACTTCCATTAAAATATTGATTATCTACTTTGATTGCAAGTGTTTTGAACATTTTGCTCTATTTGAGGTTCCATTGTTCGAATAACTAAATTATGTGTTATTAGATCCATGTAGGCCTATTTGTAAGCAAAATCAAAATATTAATTACAGTACTTAACTGAAAATTCACTTATAACAAAACATATCTGAGATAAATATTTCACTTCTAATAAGTGTATTTATTAATGATTTTTTAAATACTTTATGAAAAATTACTTCGTTTTAATTCAAAGTTTTTATATCATAATATGGAGTACGTTAAAAATCCGCCACTAACGTTTACAAAATACTTGAAAAGCACAGTTACACGACCGATAAGAACTATTGCCTCAAAGAAACTAGCCCTCAAAATTATATATGTTATTTTGAAGAAAATAACCCTTCATTAAGTACGAAAAGCAAACAAGTTTCAACTTTGGAAGTAAATAATTACAAAACAAAGATTGGACTACTGCGTTTCGTTCGGCGGTAGAGAAGGTAGATCTGCCGTCACGTATATCTGACGTCCGTCCTTTAAAGGCCCCTTTAAACCCGCGTCACAAATTTAAAAAATATTTTCAATTCAGAAAAAAATAATGACCTTAATTTTACCTATCTCCTTGCGTAACTAAAACAATAACAAATGCTTACAATATTACGTTAGTAATTTGTCCTGAAACCGACCATGGTAACAGGAAAGAAAAATTCAGTTTCGTATTCAATAATTTATTTGCTACTTTGCTACCTGAAAAGTATGACATTACATAAGATATTAATATAATAATAATGCTTTATTTATTCTGGCAGAGTTAAGGCCATAAGGCCCTCTCTTCCACTCAACCAGCACAAATACAAATAAATATTCGACAAATATAGATATACACTATACTAATTATAAACAGTTAAAGATACAATAAATGTAGCAATGTAAATGTGATGTACAAACAACATTTTATAGGGTAATAACAATAATGATACGATAATAATAATAATAATAATAATAATAATAATAATAATAATATAAATATGATACATTATACGGGAAACACCAATTAATATATATATATATATCTTACACTGGATAATAATGAAGTCGAGTTTAGAGCAAAATATAAATTTAGATTTCTTTTAAAAGATGCCAATGTCCGGCAGCTCCTTATTTCTTGTGGTAGGGAATTCCAGTTGCGAGAAGTGGAGATGGTATGTGACATAGAGTGATGAGATGTCCTATGTTGCGGTATATTAAGTAAGAGACTATGTTGTGATCTTGTGTTTAAGTTATGGTTTGAGGATAGATACTGGAAACGGGATGATAAATAATTGGGAATCGAGGTATGTAGGATCTTAAATAGGAGAATTAGA
Source organism: Diploptera punctata (assembly GCA_030220185.1). Taxonomy (NCBI): domain Eukaryota; kingdom Metazoa; phylum Arthropoda; class Insecta; order Blattodea; family Blaberidae; genus Diploptera; species Diploptera punctata. Next base: position 3,604,061 of record JASPKZ010004580.1, on the reverse strand, counting down.
CAGGAGAAATAGATCGTTGTGGTCGCTGGATAACGCCTCTTCTCGAAGACCCAAGATTAACTAATTCGATTCCCGTAGTTTTTATTAGTTACAAGAAACACAACGTGTTCACAATTAATATACTACCATACTTCGAACTACTATACGTCGCTTTGTATAATCGTATCTAAATGAAATTGGTGACAATCAAAGGAGAACCTCAAAAATGTTTTGCTATTATATTATTTTTAGTCTGATCATCTTACCTCTATATTAATGTTGATTTGTTCTTGGACATGTTTCAAAACAATTTTGTTTTATCGTCAGCTTGCCCAGACTGGTTTGATTTATGTTGCATTATGTTGCATACCCTGGATGTCTTAGTCAGCTCCATCCTCTGGTTGGCCAAAGAACCTCCAAACAAGGTCACGCTCCGTAGATATTTCAAAATTCATAACTCTGTTTTTGTTCTTCTGAATATAGATTTTTTCCCAAATAGTCAGCTCTTTTGTATTTTCTAACTGTTTTAATAATTTAGTGTTCGAATTTATATTATGTTTTTCAGGTTATGCTACACCTCATTGACACTGAATGTGGTCCCCACGAGTGACGCTGCAGACATTCACATTTAATCTGTCAGCTAAATATCCAACATTGAACACATATCGACCACAAAAACATGATTAAATTTAGTTTAGTTTCTGTATTGTTGGCCATTATTCTCCATTGTTAACATACACAAAACTTTTTAAGTTTCTCTTTTGATTGTCGCCAATTTCATTTTGATACGATTATCCAAAGCGACGTATTAGGAGTTTGAAGTATGATACTATATTTGAGGACACGATGCATAAAGTCGAAGGTTTACAAAGAAATGGAACATAAGCAATACATTTATTGTTGGAAAGTATATCCTAGTCATAATTACTTTTCCTGAACAATAGTTGTTAACCACGAAAGAACAGTAGGGGATGCAATGCTAGTATATTGAAGAAACAAGTTCCATATTGTAAGTTTGCTAGCTGACAAAACACTATTATATGACGTATATAAAGAAGATCAAGAACGAAAATACAGTTGAGAAAACTTACAAATATATTTAGCCTACATCTGTGTCCGTCAACATGGCCCCTGAAGTTCTTTCTTATCTTCCACTTATACTGCCCGGATTCGAATCCCAGATAGATTCTAGATTTTAAATTTATATTTTAAAAAGGGCATTTTAATGAAAAATAATAACATACACTTAAAGTGATCCCACAACAGGCCTCAGGAGGCCCTTGGGGTAGTAGGAGGTTAAGGCTCCCACTTTTTCTAGACAATTGGCACTTTATGTCAGCCGGGTTGTCAGCCCTGCGTGACGGCCGCCTTTACCCCAGAACAAGCGTCTGGTACTCATTTCCGTTAGAGGCTGAGTCGACCCCAGGACCATAGTGCCGCCAGAGGGTGTGGTCAGTTTAAAAATCCTGACCCCAATGGGACTTGAACCCTCGACCCTCCGGCTTGTAGCTCAGTGCCTTAACCACTACGCTACGGCGTGCCCCTAACACGTCATTCAACTGCAGAAGGCGACGATCTTATAATAATAATAATAATAATAATAATAATAATAATAATACTTATTTATTCTGGCAGAGTTAAGGCCATAAGGCCCTCTCTTCCACTCAACCAGCACAAATACAAATAAATATTCGACAATTATAGATATACACTGTACTAATTATAAACAGTTAAAGATACAATAAATGTAGCAATGTAAATGTCATGTACAAACAACATTTCATAGGGTAATAACAATAATGATACGATAATAATAATAATAGTAATAATAATAATAATAATATAAATATGATACATTATACGGGAAACACCAATTAATATATATATCTTACACTGGATAATAATGAAGTCGAGTTTAGAGCAAATATAAATTTAGATTTCTTTTAAAAGATGCCAATGTCCGGCAGCCCCTTATTTCTTGTGGTAGGGAATTCCAGTTGCGAGAAGTGGAGATGGTATATGACATGGAGTGATGTGATGTCCTATGTTGCGGTATATTAAGTAAGAGACTATGTTGTGATCTTGTGTTTAAGTTATGGTTTGAGGATAGATACTGGAAACGGGATGATAAATAATTGGGAATCGAGGTATGTAGGATCTTAAATAGGAGAATTAGACAGTGCGATTTTCTTCTCTCTTTTAGATGTTTTGGTAAAATTACAACGATATTAAATAAAATTAAACGAGTTAATGGTTTTTACACCTAACATCCTCATTGATAAAGTATACGTATTCGTGTAAAGTGAACCCAGGTCTTCGTGGAGGGTCCACACTAACCTAATTTCTTTGTTATATTGAACTATTTTATACAACCACCATGTCACATAATATCAAACCAAACCCGTCAGTATATTAAAACAGCATCTACATAATATAATATATTTAGGAATTTTTCAACATTTCTAATATATTGAATATTCTGCTACTGAAGCAAAAATGAAGAATTGATTCTTAGTTTGAAAAAGTTTTGAAGTGGTAATTTTCATAAATATCACAAATAAATCCTTCTTCGCGCAAAGAATAAAAAAAAAATGGCCTTGAACCGCCAAAGTTGGTGAATGGAAGAAGTTAAAATATTTTCTGTTAGAGGGCAGCACCAATTAAAGAAGATAATAACAGGGTTCAATCAAACAGAAGGATCCACATTACCCGACCATCCCTCTATTAATGGTAAGAGGAGAATACGATGCAAGGAATTATACGACGAACATAAAGAACTTGGCTTTGTTACTTTTATTAAACTAAAGAAACTAGAGCGGGCTGGCCATATGCAAAGGCTCTTAATAGACTGAACACCAAAAAAAGTGCTTATAGCAAGTTTTAAGAGGAATAGACGAGTTAGAAGACGAAGATACGATGGGAAGATAGTATCGGGGAATATGCTGCAAAACTACAGGGTGATTCAAAATTGACTTTACAGTTTACAAGCTTATAGAAATGTATTTATAAGACCTACAGAATTGGTTTTAATGTCATATGATAGCACAACTAATCAAGTTTTCACCGACATAGTTTTATAGTACCTAGTTCTCTCACCGCGTGCGCTAACATAGTTCATATCAAAATGGCTGCTTTCACAGGTGCCGATCGTGCTCGTTGTTTTTGTTCGAAGAAACTAAATCTGCGACAATTGTTCAGCGTAGATTTCGTACACAGTATGGTAAGGATCCTCCTAGCAGGCCAACAATTAATTCTTGGCACCAAACATTTGTTAGGACTGGCTGTTCTGTTAGTCATTCCAAGCATACTGGCCGTCCACGTAAGGCTGAAGCTGTGGTTGAACAAGTGAGGGATAGCTTTGCTCGGAGCCCTAGGAAATCAACGCGGCGTGCGTCACGTGAGACTGGCATTTCACAACCGACCATTTGGCGCATACTACGGAGACGTTTGCACTTGAAACCATACCGATTTTCGATGGTGCAACACATTACTGATAATGATAAGATGGTTCGACGTGATTTCTGTGCAGAAATGCTTGGTCGGATTGAGGAAGATGAAATGTATTTGAACCACGTAATCTTCAGCGACGAGTCTATATTCTACGTCAGTGGCAAAGTAAATAACTGCAGGATCTGGGGCTCTGAACCTCCACATCTCCATCTGCAACACGTACGTGACAGCCCGAAAGTGAATGTGTTTTGTGCCCTAAGTAAAACTAAAGTGTACGGCCTCTTCTTTTTCCAAGAAAAAACTATCAACGGTACGATTTATCTGGATATGCTACAAGAGTTTCTTATCCCACAGCTAGATGCAGACGACCAAGAAGGACACATTCAATTTCAACAGGATGGTGCACCTCCACATTACCTCATCGACGTCCGTGATTTTCTGAACATGAGGTTTCCTGGTCGGTGGATTGGTCGTGGGGGACCAACAACATGGCCACCCCGGTCTCCTAATTTAACGCCACTGGACTTTTTCTTATCGGGGATCCTTAAAGATAAAGTGTACGTTCCGCCCCTTCCTGCCAATCTTGCTGAGCTCCGAAACCGAATCACCGCCGCAGCTGCGTTACTGAAGCCGGATATGCTGCAACGTGTGTGGGGAGAGATTGATTTCATGTTGGATGTTTGCTGCATGGCCAACGGAAGCCAATTGAACCACGTTGACTGAATAGGTGAAAACGTGATGAGTTGTGCTATGATATGACATTTAAACCAATTCTGTAGGTCTTCTAAATAAATTTATATAAGCTTGTAAAGTTGTAAAGTCAATTTTGAATCACGGTGTATTTAAGTGTCAGAACTTGAGATTTGCCACGCAGAATAGAGACGATTAAAGGCAGGAGTTAGGATAGGCCAAAGCTCGAATTTGAGCTAATCAGCCATTGGATGGATGGATATGTCCAATTTCTTATACTGCCTTCGGCGGTGGTGTTGTTATTCTGTTGGCCAGAAATCCTGGGAAGCCAGCCACTATCTGTCTGTTTAGTTCAAGTGATTCATATTATATTTTTCGCCTAAAGCCAGACCGCCCAGGATGTGGATTTGATCCTTCCGGATATACGTCCTATAAAAGAATGATACAAAAATTAAGGAGGAGAAATTATAAGTCCGTCTTGCACGGAATGTATAATTAGAAGTACGCGATCAGATTGAGAAGTGTTGAGATAGAAATGTCTCAAGCAGAACTTTATAAATGACAGGAATTAATTACTAAATAAATTAAAAAATAACACTTTACCAATGTCGAATCATTAGCACAACTTCGTTTCAAATCAAGGAAACAATTCGAGTACTAATAAGTTGTCTCAACGTTCAATTTAGACAAGTTCGACATTACTGCCAGAAAACTAATATAATCTAACTACTAACTCGATTCCGCTGCTAAAATCCAGCCTCTATTAGTATAAATATTCATATAGATTAGTGTTGGCCAAGTGGTCGAAATTCGACCATAAATAACACGTCACTTTATATTATATTAGGCCTTCTTCTTCTTCTTCTTAAACATAATTTGTAGGATTTTCATCCTGTTTATTTCCAAAGTCACTTGTCGGAGGAATACGTATTCTTTCTACATGACCATTCCAACATTTTCGTCTATTTATAATAAATTTGGTTATGTCTTGAATGTAATATTTGTCCCTAACTTCTGTGTCGTGTATTTTATCAAATAATGTTTTCCCCTGAATAGTTCTTATGATTTTCATTTCACATGTGCTTATTATTTGTTTAGTTTTTGTTGTATCAGTCCTAGTTTCTGCTGCATATACGATAACTGGTCGAACTATCGTTTTGTATATGCGGGTTTTGCTTTCTATTGACATTGTCAATTAAAAAATTGTATTGTATTGGATCATAATCGTAAAAATACAGGGTATATTTTATGATGACGTGGGTGATTATTCTAAATTATCACCTAGCATCATGAGCAATTTGGGTAGTTAAATAAGTAGCAGCCCCACGTTGAGGAAACCAGCAGTAATGGATGGTGGAAACAACATGCTGACACATGTCACACCTACACTGGCAGGATTATTGTCTACTTGTGTGATTAAAACATTTACATGTATTACTTCCCTGTAATTTAAATGGGAGCTTTGACGCTGGATTTTAGTGCCTTACAGTTAAAAACGGCAGATATTTTTTGGACATGGCCTTTGTGCATCACATGCTTCTGTGGAAAAATTTAACACTTGCACCATGGGGATTTTCCATTAAACTGCCTTGCAGTTAAAAACGGCAGAAGCAAGTATTTAAAAAAAATTATAACACTAAAACTCGTCAAAAGTTACTAAAAAATCGGTCACAAACACAGGAGAAAATGATACTCAACTGTTTTGTTATATATATCGATTCTTATTATGTCTGTCTTATATAAAATCAATATGATCACATGTCAATCACTCAAAGAATGAATACATTAAAAATGTCGGTTGCGTAAATATTATTCTATTATCTAGAATATATTTTTATGTCGTTATTGTAATATACACCGTGTCCACAAATATAGTATCGTACTTTAAACTACTACTACGTCGCTTTGGATAACCGTATCTAAATGAAATTGGTAGCAATCGAAAGAGAAACTCAATTTTTGTACATGTTAACAATGGAGAGTAATGGACAACAATACAGAAACTAAACTAAATTTAATCATGTTTTTTGTGGTCGATATGGTCTCATTGTTGAATATTTAGCAGACAGGTTAAATGTGAATGTCTTCGGCGTCACATTTAATGCCTGTGAGGTATAGCAAAAACCTTTTTGAGTTTCTCTTCTGATTGTCACCAATTTCATTTAGTTACGATTATCCAAAGCGACGTAGTAGTGGTTTAAAGTATGATACTATATTTGTGGACATGTTGTATATTAATTATTCATTATATATACTAGTATAGAATACCGTTTCCCCATTAGTCGGGTGTTTACTTTTGTAAAACGTAAGTAAAAAAGTAACTAACTGGCTGGCACTAGCGATCCAGAAGGCTCATGTCCGCGCAGACATGTCTTCCATACATCCATATCCTAAAAAAATATTTTCCAAACATTCGCTGTATAATTCGTCTACTTCAAATCATGGTTAATGTTTCTCTCCCATCTCGCTCTTACACTACTTACTGGACGCTTTCCCTCGGTTTTCCTACATTAAGTTGACATGCCCCTCTTTCTTTCCCCATGCATGCCATATCTCCTTCCCATTTAGTCTACGAGACTTCATAGCTATTACATCAGGTTTCTCATAATGATCGTATCTATCACAATTATCTACATTTATTCACTGACCGATGTGTTCGCCTCTCTTTGATCTAAGAAGTTCCCTAAGCACTTTATTTTCAAATACTAGTAATCGTTTCTTCTCTGTAAAATAAGAGACAAATATTCAGCATATTTTTTTTAGATACAAGAATATTAGTTTATATATATAGACAGAAGAAAAATAAACGCCTCAACGGGATTTGAACCTAGAGTTCCGGGTTCGAATCCCGTTCAGGCGTTTATTTTTCTTATTTCATATTAAGCTTGCGTTGCGCAATGACAAAAATTTAAATAAACACACACACACACACACACACATATATATATATATATATATATATATATATATATATTTGTATTTATTTATTTATTTATTTTAGTTAGATTTTTTGAGAATTTGAGATGAATAATTCCCCTGTAATGCATACAAATAGTATGCGTTTCCAGAGTTGAGCATTTTTCTATCTCTACCTTATTCTAATTTGTAATTATCGTTCCTTTCTATTTGAATCCCATCGCTACTTCAAAGTGTCCAATATTTCTTCTGAAGTGTCCATTACTATTTCAATATAATTTTTTTACCTATGTCCATATATTTAGCGTTATTGGTATTTACTTCCAGCTCTCGTTTCTTAGTGTTATTTATTAGAATATATATATATATATATATATATATATATGCATGTCTTAATATTTCCTTACTATAGCACCTATTAATACACCATGAGCATGTACCAAAAACTGAATAGGACAATAGCATTAAGTTTACGCTCTCTTTATACTCTGAAGATTTTGATGTATGCTCAAATATAAAACTAAATAACTGATATAGTATATTCACTGCGTTAATATACAATGAATTTCAAAAGTATCTGAAAATTGTTTGCTCATCCTGTGATAGTTGCAAAAAAAGAAGAATTGTAGTAGTAGCAGCAGCAGTAATAGTCAAACGCCAAAATAGTAACTGCTTTATAGGCTACAATATTAATTATTATACAAACTATAGTGATTACATAATATAAACATATGTAGGCCTTCGTTAAATATATTGCGAGTTGTAATATTACAGACAACTAAATTAAATGCTGTTTAAAAACTGATGAGAAAATCGGATTGCATATTGACACATTTTGTCTTTACTTCTTTAATATATGGATTTTACTTCTGTTTTTTTACAATTCAAAAATAAATTTAAATAAAAATTATAAATGAATGAAAATTGTTATCTAAAACGTTTCCTGGCACCACTGTACCAAGAAGAATAGAGTTCTGACTCTGCCAGTGTCCACGAGGACAGAAGTACGCCTCTGTCCAAATGCAAATTATCTTCCATCAAGAACATAATCCAAGGATCCGTTATAAAAACATATACATTGGATGTTGTATATAGAAAATTCACAGTGGTACATTTTGAATGCAAATAAATACATTATTTAAAATGATGAAGGAAGAAATAAAACTAGAATTAGGGAATGTAAGTTGAAGATAGGGTGGAAACACAGGGAAAGTGAAAGAAGGGTAGATAAGACGAAATAAACCCTTGGCCAATTTTTCTCTAGATTGAGAAAACCCTAAGAAACTGCAGTTTCCTTGTGTAAACAATTGAAACTCATATATCTAATGTTAGAAACCTGCCAAATACAAATTTAAACGTTTAAGGGGTGGCGAGTGAATTATTTTACTGCTCATTCCACAACACTTTCCCCTGCGGTTTCTGGATTTCAAGGGTGCTTCAACAAGACATGGGGTGAGAAAAGCGACTGACTTACAAAAAAAGTAAAGTAAATCTAGGGGGTGTGAAAGTTAGAAGATGATTTATCGGCGGGGGAGGTCAGTCACGGGGGTCAGTCGCTTGGTCACACTCACTCTCGCCTCCAATTTTTTAAATGGATACAAAGAGAATGAGCGCAACAACTACATATCTCCACCTAAATAAATAACTTGACTCACTTTAAGTTTTACCACATGTGGGTAAAATTATTTGGAATTTAGGATTATATTTTAATCTTAAAGTCTTAACTTCAAAAACTAAAGTTATGGGGTTTCAGAGCAAACTGCCAGGCAGAGAAAAAAATACTAATCAATAATGAAGTGATAAAACGGATAGCAGGCTTTAATTATCTTGGTTCAGATATAACATATAGCTGTGATCGCGATATACACAATAAATCAAGCCGATATCAAATTATGTACGGCACCATAAGAAGTATTTTATACCCTCCGAAAGACTCTAAGAGAAACTCGGCTCAAGTTTTATAAAAGTAGGCTGTTTTTGTACTTTTATATGGATCTGAAAATGGGTACTTACAAAAAATATATCTCACACATTCAAGCAATTGAAAATAAATTTTTGGGATCCGTAATAGGACGTAAAAGCATGGATAGATTAGTTACTGAGTCAATAAGAAATGAACTGGAGATATTTTCAACATCTCTATAAACTAGAAGAGCACAAATACCGATGGAAACAGCATTTAGACAGAATTGACAATACAAGATTACGCAAACGATCAACACCTACAAACCGCATGGAAAAATATCACTGGGATGGCGAAGGAAACGATCTACGTGAGACAGAAACAGGTCGCATTGATCTAATCCTGGAAAGGAAGAAGAAGAAGAAGGTACAATTACATTAATATAATTAATTCCTGATTGCTCTAAGATAACATAGGCTATACGTTTTATATCAATTCACATTTTGGTTTCCTTTGTGATGCCTCAAAATCTAATTGTCAGCTTCTTTGGGCGTACACCCATAAGCTTTCCATTTGTGGTGTTGCCTGTATTGTTACTTAATATTTAGTACAGGCTTTCCACTTTACAGCAGTTCGCCCTTGATTCCTGGTTTCTAGAGATTCCTATCTTCCCATTGTCCTTCTTCCATACCCCTCTTCATCATGGCATCATATATTCCCACATACCATGTTCTCCTACTTCTCCCCCTCTTCCTTCTGCGTGGTACCATTCAATCTAACACATGTTTATGCCACTGGTCTTTCGACATCCGTTGTACGTGTCCATACCACTGTTAAGCTCTTTCATCATTTCGCTAACAGTTTCATGAGTGGAAATGCGAGAGAAAATCCTCTGGGAAGGACTTTAAGCCGTGGGTTCCGAGTCTGAAGATTATCAGGCTCGTAAAAGAACTGTAATCCTGAATAAAGAGGCCTCTAAGCAAAATTTACCGACCTTCATCATCCTACTAGGGGGCAGAGGCTAATTGGTAATTCCGGATTTCTGATCTGGTCAGAAACCCTGATGGAACTGATGTTTAACCTCTGGGGCGCATTTCGGTGAAGTCCAGAGGAGATCCAGACTCCAGAGTCAAATTCACTCACCTCACCTCCAAGCCGCCCCCGCCGGGACCTTCTTAAGATACTACGAGATTTTAAGATGTAAATGAGAGAGTGGAGTGTGGAAAGAAACGGAAAGCTACCACACCTATATATCCCTAGTAAATGTGCAAACATGGCATGATGCGAATACTGAGTTTGCAATGAAAGACCTGCTCTTGGACAGAACACTATGTATATGCATCATCCTACTAATACTTTAGTTGATTATTAGATGTCTCACTGGATTGGTATGATTACCGCGTACCATTCACGACATGTGTAGGAAAATAAACATAATAACACTGGTGAACATGATTTTTGCCTCATGAGTACCAATAGTTGTACTTAATGCAGTTTATCTCGTGTTTTCAAATATGTATTCGGAATGTTTCCATCACCCACAGTTTTTTATTTCAATTTCAATTAATAGATTTAAATATTATTTTAATAAACGTTTTTCGTCTATTTGTCCATTATAAAATAAAACCAAATGAGCTAACTCAGGAGATTTCAGCTATGGAAAAGAGATATCAAGGCAAATGGAATCCTAATATGCTGGCCGAATATTGTTGGACCATCAAGAGGGATGATCCACAGGTGAAATATAGTAGAAAATCGTCATTTCTTAGTTTCTAGTTGAGTCCGAATGATCGAATATTGTATAGTTATGATTGTAGAACACATTAAAGCGTTTGAAATTATAAATGCCTGTCTCTCGGAAACCTTACGTGATGGAGAAAACCCGATATCATATTTGAATTCAGGAGACAAAATACTATCAGAATCACATATTTTTCTTCCTGAGACAAAAAAAAAGTTTTTTTGTTGCTCAATGTAATTTATTAGGTGGTTTAAAGGATATGATATATAGGCTGTATATCATATGATATATATCAAACACAAAACATCAAATTGTTGTTTAATAAATTACAGGAGATCATAAGTTCAAAACGCTAAGAAAACTCACCTGAAAATAAATATCTCTCAATGTACATGTGTGTTATAGTTTTCCATTTCTACCCTATGTTACTGGAGTAATCTTTATACAGCCTAGTAGTGGTATTACCTGACGGGTGATAGAAACATCTATTTTTACCGAACACGCCCTCTGTCTGATTGCTATACCAATTACACACCCTCCATTAGAGTGGGTGGTGTAAAAAATCCGATGCTTACTGCACCATGACGAAATGCTGTCTGTTAAAGGGGATATTACAGTATATAATTACATAGCAGCTTGTAACAGCATATTATCTGACTTGTTTCAACGGGGTATACAATTTTATTCCCGGAAATATCATAAACGTTTTTATTTGGAAAAAGATTCTGGAAGGAGATTCATTGAGTAATTGATAATAATTAAAAACATAATTTTTTTTTTTTTTTGCGCGATAGTGCGTTTTATCGTACTTACAGCAATGGCGGTCACGATTGAAAGTTAAACTTCCTACGTTTCGTGGTTGCCAACCTAAATAACTGTATTACATTTACACACACGTGCGGGAAGTAAAACTACTGCCCTCTATGTATACTATGTACAACGTATATACAGAAAATATCCAAAAGGTAGTGTTAATATACATTATACGAAACAAATCATTGCATTTTAAATGAACTGAACTTTATTTGATACAATATAAAACAATAAATACGTACTTGCGGCCATGTTACTAATAATTGTTCTGAAGACCTCCTGTTGTTTCAACTAATAAACATTGCCCACACTGTTAACGTTAGTCAATTGTTTAAAATGAACGCAAATATTTCGAACAAAGATATTATTTTACTACTATTTATTATTTTGAAAACACCATCGCGCAAAAAATAATGTACAACGCACGTTCGTGAAGTGTTTTACAGAATCTCTGAAATTAAAAAGCTTGCTATCGCTCGGTTTTTAAAAAAAAATCCTGGATTCTGTAAAAACCACTTCCCAACCTCGCATCGTAATATACTTTTTTTGCAGGATAGTGCGTTCTGTCGTACTTACAGGAATGGCGGTCACGACTGAAAGTCCAATTTCCAAAATTTCGTGATTGCCAATCTATAAATAATTAAATAACTATACTACAATTTTACAAATTACCTACCTATGGGAGGGAAGTAAAAAACTGTCCTTTATGTATACTACATACAATGCATATACAAAAAAATATCCAAAAGGTAGTGTTAATATACATTATACGAAACAAATCACTGCATTTTAAATGAATTGAACTTTATTTGAATGAATATTGAAAGTTGACTTAACAAAATATAGTAGGTCAGCCGGTACCGCACTACAAGTACAATTCTTATCCTCCAGCCACTTTCTGAATGGAATTATGTTTTTTTTTTTTTTTTTTCATATTTTGATTTAGATTCCTCTGGCAATAAAGTAGCACACCCAACTTCCGAGGCTTCTTCAGCTTCGTGATTTTGATTACCATCATTCATTCTTGCCGCCAATTTACACCTGATTCGTGTCACGGCCTGCTGTATTCTCATCTAAATGATTTTCTATATTTACCAGACTGCTAACGTCAGTCAGTTGTTTATAATGAAAACAAAATATTTACAACAAATGTGTTATTATTTACTATTATTTATTATTTTGAAAACACCATCGTACAAAAAAAAATGTACATCACACGTTTGTGATGTATTTTACAGAATCCCGGAAATTAAAAACCTCGCCATACTGAGGTTTTTAATCATTTCCTCGCTTCTGTAAAAACCACTTCCCAACCTTGCATTGCAATACACTATTATACACCACAGTGTTTCCATTTCCTTATAGGAAAAATGGCATTATTAAAATATCACTTCACTAAATTCAGAATTGCCAACCTTGAAATATAACAAATGTAGGGTTAAAGAGAATGAACCAGGTAAGTAACTCTTCCCTTGACACCAAGAAATCGTAATTTAAATTATACAATATTCATAGTTCGTTACCTGCATGCCAAACTCTGGGAGTAAGTAAACTCATGATTAAACTGTATGCTTTCATTTTTCACACTTCTAAATGATTATATTTTATATTCCTTCGGAGAGACCCTCCATGTCCTTATCTGGTTAAAAAAGTATGTGTGCCATCCTAAGTTAAAAGCCCTTTCCGACATCTCATGCCACTGTAAGACCGATGTGGCGAGGACCTCATAAACGTAACTACGTGACGATAGAGTCCACCACTATGGTCTCGAGGTAGCGTGCTGCCTTGTAACGCAGCGGGCCAGAGTTCGATTCCCAGTCGGGACAAGTTACCAGGGTGAGGCTTTTCTTAGGGTTTTTCCTCACCTGTAATTCAAATGTCAGGAAGCTTTGAGGTCCAAACGGTCCCCGAACATCATATGGACATCATTATCATCCGCTGGTGTGGAAAACAACGGGAAACTATTACACCTATAATTTCCTAGTAGAGACGCAGAGAATAGCATGAAAATGCTATAATTACATTGAAAGACCTGCCCTAGGGCAGAACACAATTCAATAGAATGGCGATAGATTAAACTACAATAGAGAAGAAGAAAATAAGAAACACATTGTTAATTGCAATAGACATGACACACTTTTTCTCATAGGTAATGACACGAGTGATTTCTAAATTTCGATAAATTCATGAAGTGAGGAGTGAATTTATCTAGACTATTTAACTCATGCCCCAAATGGGACTCAATGGCCAATCACGTTTCAATGATTTCTGTTTTACAACCAATCACAGTCGTGTTTCACGAAATATTTGTCAGTGTTATAATTACTATATTAAAGAAGGCTCCTCCTTTTTAATATTCTGTACAGGTCTGACCATTATTTAGCAGTGACTGAGCCTGGGAGAAATGCGGCTACCAGATTGTATATATAGTGCATGAATGTCAACACATGCCGCATGCGGGAGTTAATATAAAAACATTTGTAGCAATTGATTATACCACCAAAAAAAATAAACCACTGTTTGCACTTTCTTAAATGTATTTTTTCCCAGGTAACAATCCAGAAAAATATAATTGTCATATTTACATCATACGACATCAGAAATGAATTAACATACAGTTTGATGTGTTTCATTTTTTCTCCACTAGAGAGCATTCTTACAATATTGTGTTCCTTTGGCAATAAATAGTATGATCTGGTTGCAGTGATAAACAAAAAAAGCAGATGAAGCGTACCTATCGCTTCTCATTTGTTTTCAAACATAGCCGTTTACATTAAATATATAAATATGTTAAAATAACTATAGTTAAATAATGATTTGTGAGTAAACGGCTTAATTGTATTCGTTAAATAGTCCTAACAAATGCCACTCTTGATTTCCAAATTCTCTAGATCCTCACTTAGTGAGTCGTGAATTTATCGATAATTTGGAAATCAAGAGTGGCATTTGTTAGGACTATTTAACGCAATATATTAAGCTGTTTACTTACAAATCATTATTTAAATATAGTTATTTTAAAATAATTATATAATTAATGTAGATGGCGAAGTTCGAAAAAATGAAAAACGATTGTTACGCTTCATTTGTTCATCACTACAACCATATCATATTATTTATTGCCAAAGGATCGCAATATTGTAAGAATGCACCCTAGTGGAGAAATTTACAACCAACATTATAGGTATTAATTAATTTCTGATGCCATATGATGTAAATGTATCAATTATATTTTACTTGAGTGTTATTTCCTGGGAAATAATTCGTTTAAGAAAGTGCAAACAGTAGTTTCTTTTTTTTTGTGGTATAATCAATTGCTACAAATGTTTTTATTTAATATCCCGTAAGCACTATGTTTTAACATTCGTGCACTATATATACAATCTGGTAGCCACATGCAGTTATTGTAAAATAATGCTACGACCTATTCAGAATATTAAAAATGAGGAGATTGATTTTAAAGTGATAAAATTAAACTGACTATTTAACTCATGCCCCAAATGGGAGTCACGTTACAATGATCTTTGATTTACAACCTATCACAGTAGTGTTTCACCTAGAATTTACCAACTAAAGTTTATCATAATAAAGAAAACACCTCCTTTTTAACATTCTGAATAGGTCGTAGCATTATTTTGCAGTGACTGACTCGCTAAGCAATATGGCTACCAGATTGTATATATAGTGCATGAATGCCATCACATACCGCATGCGGGAGTTAAATATAAAATATTTGTAGCAATTATTTATACCACCAAGAAAAGAAACCACTGTTTGCACTTTCTTAAATGTATTTTTTTCCCAGAAAAATATAATTGTCATGTTTACATCATAGGACATCAGAAATTAATTAATATACAGTTTGATGTGTTAATGTTTCTTCACTAGAGTGCATTCTTACAATATTGCGTTCCTTTGGCAATAAATAATATGATCCGGTTGCAGTGACGAACAAAAGAAGCAAATGAAACGTACCAATCGTTTCTCATTTCTTTTCAAACATCGCCATTTACGTTAAATATATAAATATTTTAAAATAACTAAATTTAAATAATGTTTTGTGAGTAAACAGCTTAATTTTATTCGTTAAATAGTCCTAACAAATGCCACTCTCGATTTACAAATTCTCTAGATAAATTGGAAATCACTCGTGGCATTACTTATGATAAAATCGAGGTGAAAAACGACTGTGATTGGTTGTAATTAAAAAATCATTGAAATGTGATTGGTCATTGACTCCCATTTGGGGCATGAGTTATACAGTCAATATAAATCTATACAACTTTACTGCTATATGGGTTTTTAAAAATACATGGATTGATAAATCATTATTGAATGTTTGGATTCATGGAGAGTGAACCTTCAGAACCCATGAAACACCAACATTTTTAAAATTGCAAATGTCTCCAAAATATTTCTGTAGGATTAGTTCCGCTTGAAAGTAAGAGCTTTTTTCAATTACGTTGTTATTTATTTACGCTTTATCGTCTAAAGCATTTCGCGTCAAGATGTATATATTGTTGTGCTTGTCATCCGTATCCTGAAGATAACTGATATAGGTAGGGCGGTAAGTAGGCTAGGTAGTGTTATATGTAAGTACGTTTTTTACAACAAATATCATTAGC
The DNA here is from genome assembly GCA_030220185.1 of Diploptera punctata. Taxonomy (NCBI): domain Eukaryota; kingdom Metazoa; phylum Arthropoda; class Insecta; order Blattodea; family Blaberidae; genus Diploptera; species Diploptera punctata. Next base: position 3,587,947 of record JASPKZ010004580.1, on the reverse strand, counting down.
GCCACAATTAAAAACTGGATGGTTCTTATTTAAGGCTAGACATTATTTACGTGACAATGGCTTTTATTCTTCTCAAGAAATCTATACTCAGAAATTTCATGTCCTGTAAAAACCCACTGTCAAGCACCGTAGCCGAGTGGTTAAGGCCGGAAGCATTGGCGCAGAGCTATCGGACTTGGGCTGGTTCGAGTCTCCATGGAGGAAGAGATTTTCTCGTGGTATTTCGGCCAGTATGGGACCGGCGCCCACCCAGCATCGTGAGACATTTGGGTAGCTACAACAAGTAGCGGCTCCAGGTTGAGAAAACCAGCTATAACGTCTGGGGGACTCGACATTCTGACCACATGTCACCCCTACACTGGCTGATGAACATCTAGCTCTGTGATTGGCACATGTGGATGTGAGGCCAGGCGCCGGATTATAGGCTAAGGGCCTTCTAGGCCTGTCGCGCCAGGAGGTTTTAGGAGTAAAAACCCACTGACCATATCCGTATGGATATTGCTAGTCCAACCTGGCCTTACTTCTTAACGATATCATGAAGTAATGGGTCTTAGAAATGAAAGTTCAATATTTCCCTTAACGACTAAGATGACCAGGAATGGACATCAGTTAACAACAGGGTAACAGGGTTTGAACCTGGGAACACTGGAATGCAAGAATCAAACACTACCGACTAAGCCAACTCGCTCCATTAGGTAACCATTTTTACAGGGTTTAAGACCAGCCTCACGAGTGAGTGGTCAGCGTGTCTGACTATAGTTCATAAGGTTATGGGATCGATTCCGGTTCAGACCACAGGATTTTATTTCTTAAAGGGAATTATTCCTGTGGTTGCATATGGTATGGAATTTAGATTAAGTTTAGGTTAAAGACTTCCCGGTACTTCATTACCATTTATCCCTCATCATATTACCGGGGTACGTATGTTCGCCTATTAGATGCCCCAACCTAAGAAATGGATTACAATTCCGCCAATGCCAGGAGTGAAAGCTAAAAACGTCATAAAAGACAACCTCGTGGCAATCACAAAACATGGGGTTTAATGTGACTTAAGGATGATTTCATTGTAAAATTGTTCTCTTTCAACCATTATGTACAAAGATGTTAAAAAATCACAAATTAAATTCGAAGGAAAAAACTTGTCAAGCAATTTTCACATTTTTGACTCAAATTCATGTATGAATATTGCGTTCCACTGAAAAAACTGAAGATCTTACGCAACCCTAGAGACAAGGATTTGGTGAGTTCTTCCAGTGAAGCAGTGGTAAGACGAGAGGTAACACATGAATGTAGCACAGTATCGATTGTTACTATGAATAGAACATGCAAAAAGACATCTACCACAACATTACATCAGCATAATTTAATAAATCAATGTTATATCTGCTTCCGTACTAGAAGAACACATTTATCATCCGCTAGGGTTGGCCAAATACCTAGCCACATCACATAATAAACTACTCTCAAAGTCGACACTTTAATCTGTGAGGTGACTGGCTCCAGAACTCATATCCTGGAAACCTTTAGTTACAAACTGTTGGTCCCTGTAATCTCTGCCTCTGGACCCGTGGTTCGCGATTTAAAAGACGCCCATGTTGATTAATGTTTCATTGTGGTAGTTGAGGCACTGTGCTACAAGCGGAAGGTACAGGGTTCAAGTCCCAGTGGGGTCAGGATTTTTAAACTGACCGAAACCTTCTGGCGGCACTATGGCCCTAGGGTGCTCACAGCTTCTAACGAAAATGAGTACCAGACGCTTGTTCCGGGGGGAAAGGCGGCCATCACCCAGGGCTGACAACCCGGCTAACATCAAGTGCCGATTGTCCAGAAATAGTGGGAGCCTTAACCTCCTACTACCCCAAGGGCTTCCTAAGGCCTGTAGTGGCATTACTTTTCCATTACCTTTATAAAAGTTCAGAGTGTGACAATGAGTAAAAATCTTAATAAAGTGTCATAAATTTATTGCTAGACAAAAGGAAGGCACACGGCGTACACAAATGAACCCCGAATTAAATAATTTAATGCAAAATAAAAATATAGTAAACTAGGCCTTATTAAAGCTCAAAGGCTACGCTGGTTTGGACATGTAAATAGAATGGAAGATAAACTTGTAAAAAAATATATGCGAATGGAAACAAATTTACACCAGAACGGCTCGACGCCAAAAAAAAAAGAGATGGCAGGATGACATTATAAAATATATAACTTACTTACTTATTCACTGACACTATCGAGATCATAGGTTCATGGCCGCACCGGCATAAGCTCTCCATACATCCCTATCCTGAACTAATATTTTCCAACCATTCCCTGAATAATCTACTTCCCTCAAATCATAGTTAATGTAATTCTCCCACCTTATTCTTAGATTACCAACTGGGAGTTTTCCCTCTGGTTTTCCTACAAGAAGCTTCCATGCACATCTTTCATTCCCCATTCGGGCCACATGTCCTGCCCATCGCAGCCTACAAGACCTAACTGTTCTTATTATATCTCGCTTCCTATAAATTCCATGTAGTTCACTGCTATGTAGTCTTCTACATTCGCCTGTTTGTTCATCTCTATTTGGTCAAAACATTTTCCTAAGAACTTTATTCTCAAAATATTCGTAATCTCGTTTCCTCCCTTAAAGTAAGAGTCCATGTTCCACATCCATGTAACATAACTGGCGGAATAATGGTTTTATATACTTTCAGTTTAACATTTTTTGAAAGGAGGTGGGACGTCAAGAGCCCCTGTAATGCATAATAGCACGCATTTGCAGAATTGAGCCTATATTTAATATCTTTGTGCATATCATTCCTATTTGTGATTATTGTTCCTAGGTATTTGAATTCAGCCACTTCCTCAAAATTTCCCTCATTTGTCCTTAGCTTTCCATTTCCATTATATAATGTATTTCTACGTGTGACCATATATTTAGTTTTATATTGATATTTACTTCCAGTCCTAATTTCTTAGTGTTACTCAATAGTGTGTGCGTGTTGTCATTTAGTACCTCCTCGCTATCGGCCAATAGTACTACATCATCAGCATAAACTAACAGCTTATTAATACCATTGAGTTGTAAGCCTTCCTCATTCTCTAAAGATTTAATGACATGCTCTAGTACAAAATTGAATAGTAGAGGAGATAGTGCATTTCCTTGCTTCAACTCATTCCGGATTTCAAAAGTGTCCGAAAAATGTTTGCCTACACGCACCTTATTCTTTGTGGCAATTAGACATAATCGTATAAGTCTAACTTTTTAGGAATTCCGAACTCCAGCAGGATACTATATAACTTCTACCACTTAATTGAATTGTATGCCTTTTTGAAGTCTACGTAGAGTTGATGTACAGTACCATTATATTCCCATTTCTTTCCTAAAATCTGTCTTATATTTAAAAAATCTGATCTGTTGTAGACATGTTTGTTCTAAATGCACATTGATGATCTCCTAGAATGTCATCAATAGGGCCCGGATTTTGATGAAATGTCATTTTTTTGTGAGTTGTCAGAGACGATGCATTTTAATAATTAAGTGAATTGTGCAATAAATATGTTAGATATATAAGGTTTTTATAGGCCATTAAAATGCATTTTTCCACTTTTTTTTATAAAGTCATTTTACAAATTTCATTTGTAATTTTAGGTCATTTATTTTATGTACTTTATATGTCAGTTTTCAAATAATCTATGGTTAAATGTTCATTTTTTTTTTTTGCTATCTTGTTTTTTGTCCTCAGGCAAGTCAGTGACAAACATCTCTGCATTGCTTCAATATCACGTGATACCACTCTGAACTGCCTCCACGTGGATTGATTCGGGACTTCCCCTTCGATGCGGGAATCCTTCGATTTGTAACATTTTCGCCTGTCTCACGAGAGTAGCGTTTCTGTATGGTTGTGTTGATTTTCGTGCAGTGCAAATACCAAAGCAAAAAGTGATTAGTGCTATCCGTTTAAGACAGTATGTAACGGAATTAGGTGAACAAGTATTTTCTACTGATTGGAGTGTACTTTGCACGGTGTGCGTAATAAAAGTCGCTGCAGATAAACGGATGGCGGTTTATTAGACTCAAAATTTATCTACCCATTTTCACACTACTTAAATGCATTAAATATTCATAAAATGTTATTTTAAATGATTTTAGGTGCGACCGGTAATTATTTATTTATTTTACCCGTAAATATTAAAGAGAAAGTGGGACTCGGGTTACAACAGCTATTCCAAATGGCCGTCGTAGCCAACGATAAACCAACGATTACCACACTTCTAACCAGCCATAAATCACCGATTACCACATTTCTAACCAGCGATAAACCACCGACTACCACACTTAGATCATATCTGTAGTTTCAACAAATTATGCCTGAATATAACTTTTACTTACTTTAACCGCGTAAAACAATAAAAAAGGGCGTTCCATGGTATTCACCTAGGTTAGAATACTTGATTTACGTTAGAGTAATTAAATTAGGTTAGGTTCGCTTTTAGTTTCCTTGCATTTTAAATGTGATTTAATATGTAAAAAAAAACCTCTTCATCACAGTTATTTCTATGAAAATTCAACATGGCTGACAACGTAAAAACATATTTCCGCTCGTACATTTCATATCATGTTAACATACTTTCACGATGGTAATTACTCGCGGATTAGTCACATCAATATCACTTAGTAATAATATAAATTCCATTAAAAATGGCATAAGTCGCGTAAGTACATTTTGAGTCTTGTACACCCCAACCGATAAACGTTTCACAATACAACAACATATTTGGCGCGAGAAAAATTTGTGGGCTGTTAAAAATGTGGACAAAAGAAAAGCGTCTCAATTACTATTAAATCATCAAATATCAAGCCATCTTTATGTTTTAAAGAATTATGTGAGGTGTTTATCATAAGTAATGCCACGAGCGATTTCGAAATTATCGATAAATTCACGACTCACGAAGTGAGGAGTGAATTTATCTACAGAATTTGGAAATCAAAAATGACATTTGTTAGGACTATTTAGCGAATAAAATTAAGCTGTTTACTCAGAAATCGTTGTGTAACTATAGTTATTTAAAATATTTATATATTTAATGTAAACGGCGATGTTTGAAAACAAATCAGAAATGTGGGGTTATGTTCATTCATTGCTGCTTGATCATATTATTTATTGCCAAATAAGATCGCAATATTGTAAGAGTGAACCCAAGTGGAGAAATAATGAAACACATCAAACTATATATCATAATCAACGTTACGGGTTATTCATTTTTTAGTAAACAACTCAGTAAAATCAAGGAATCTTTTCATTATTTGCTATATTCAATATATTTGTTGGAGAAAAATAATGCTTTGACCTGTTCAGAACATTAAAAAGGAGGAGCTTTCTTTATCACAAAAGCAGGAGCTGTTAAGAGAAATCGATAAAGAGAGAGGTGAAACACGACTGTCATTGGTTGTAAAACAACATTCATTGAAACGTGATTGGTCATTGACTAGCATTTGTGGCATGAGTTAAATAGTCAGTGCAAATATTCCACTAGAAAAACTAAAAAATTCTAAACTACATGATTTCGTTGAACGCCATACAGGTCATACTATTCCAGACAAATCAACGTTGTGTAAAATCTATTTAATAATATGTTATGAAGACACATTAAATCATATATGTGAATGTGTGATTGGAAATAAAATGTATGTATCAATTGAATAGACTAGCGATTCAGATGGACGTTTTGCAGCTAATGTAGTAATAGGGACCTTAGAAACAAACAGCACTGGACAGATTTTTCTTCTGACCTCAGACGTTTTAGAGGCAGTTAACCACACTCATATGCAAACTTTTAAATCTATGCATTTATTGTGGCGTAATGGGATACAACATGAAAGCGTACTGCTCTTCCAAACAGACGCAGCACCTTACATGTTAAAGGCAGTGAAGTCTATCAAATCATTTTACTGTAAGCTAGTGCATATTACCTGTCTGGCCCTTGCCTTTCATAGAGCCGCAGAGGAGATCAGGTCACAATTTTCAGAAGTAGATAGACTTATTTCCACAGTAAAGAAAGTCTTTGTCAAAGCTCCGTACCGAACTAAATGTTTTAAAAGCAATGCCCCTGAAGTAGCTTTACCCCCCAGAACCAATTTTGCGTGTTGGGGCACGTGGTTAACAGCATGCATATACCATTGTGACAATTTTCAGATAATGAGAGTGATAGTAAATAACTTTGATAGGGCAGATGCTAAGGCAATTGGGAGTGCACAGGACCTGTTTTGTGATCCTGAAATTTAGAAAAATGTAGTATGTCATTGGAAAAGTCTATAGAATTAGACAATAATGTTGAATATTGTATAAACAATGCAAATGGAGAGTTTGGGGAGAAATTGAAATTTGTGTTAGATAAAAATAAAGGGTTTCAGACAATGCATCAAATTACCTGTATTTTGTCAGGTAAGGAATTCAGAATGGATATTTTTAAAGAAGATTTAATAGCCAGTGACATAGTGTTTTTTTAAATATGCTCCCATTACATCTATGGAAGTAGAGAGAAGTTTCTCCAGGTATAGAACAGTGTTAGCTGACAACCGCCGATACTTCACTTTTGATAACTTAAGAATGACTATGGTGGAGTATTGCAATGTCAACTAAGCTAGGTCTATATGTAATTTATAACTTTTGATATTGTTTAATATAAATGAGACTGACCTAGTGATATTTATTATTTTTTTTTATTATTTCATATTACTACTAAGAAAATGATTGTTTTGAATAGTTACCTCAATCAATAATCATTGTTTATCTTAGACCATTTATAATTAATAAATTAATAATTATCAATAAGTTAATAACTATGAAATTTATAATTTTCAGTAGGTCATTTTTTCACTGTTTTAGTTCATTTTTAGAGCATTTTAAGGGAATTTTATAGGTCACTTTTTAAAATGTAAGGTCATGAACATCCGGGCTCTAGTCATCAATATAGGGAGCAACTCTGCTTACTAATATATTTGTTAGAATTTTGTACGACGCTGAAAGAAATGAGATGCCCCTGTAGGTATTGCAATCAATTTTATATCATTTCTTACAAATTGGTACGATAATCGATTCTTTCCGTTCATGTGGAACAGCTTTTTCCGAAATCATACTAAGCAACCGGCATATTCTGTCCATCAATTCTTCTCCCCTGACTTTATCAGTTCTGCTGGGATCCTATCTGAACCTGAAGCTTTATACATTTTCAATTTTTCTAGAGCCATTTCAACCTCTAACGCATTTGGTTCTGCGGCTGTAATTTCTGTTATCTGTAAATTTTGAGCCTTTGACATGAGTTCCCTGAAGTAGTCCCCCCAGATATGACAGAAATGAAAATTAAAATTTGTATAGTCTGTATCCAGAATATGTCTGAATGGAGAAAATAGTTAAGGAGGCCAAAATTTCATTGAAGTTGTTTGTTGTCTACTAATAGAAGAAGAAGAAGATGTTTTGGCTTATAAAAATAATTTCGCTTTTCTAAATGTTACAAAGAAAGTAGAGACTTATATATGATTATACACAAAAAGCATTGGTCCTGTAATAAAATTTAACGGAGACATTCCATACTAAGAAAGTATAACCAACGCCTTACACTCGCCTAAAGAACGCAACAAATATGCTAAGCTAGTACAAAACAAAGCTCACTGTCAAAAAGGTACATCACAACAGACCAGATACACATTAATTGTCAAATATCACAAAACAAGTTAATTGATTTATCGCAGTTAATCCTAATACAATTTAAACAAAACACACACAAATAAATATAGAACATACAAATATCTTGACATTTAACTGACTGCTCATTAGAAACTGGAGAAAGTAAAAATCATGTCTCTAGTTGTTATATTCAGAAGTGTTGTACCTAAGCCACTACGCTCTGGATTATAGACAACGAATAAATTTTTTTGGCCCTTCCTGTCTACGATTCAATTGTGTCACTAATGGTTCGAGAAGTTAAAATAATATAAAACTACCTACCACATCCCGAAATTTGTGAAATAAGATCACTTGTACACAGGGAAGAAAAACTTTTGACTTTGAAAACGTGATCCTAAGACAAATTTGGAAACACGGGGATTGGGGAATGAAGAACGCTTCGTAGCGAAGCGTTCCATAATTTGTATCGTTCTAACTCAGACAAAGTCATTTAATCTAGGAGACTGACATGGTAACTTTTAACCATTACATGCCAAAACCTACCATCAAATTTCTCCCAGAGAAAAGCGTTGAGTTGAACCAAGGTTTTGTCCAAAAAAAGTATTTGCCGCTTTTAGTTGGAAGGCACTAAAATCCGGCGTCAAATTTCTCATTTAAACTACAGGGGAATAACATAATCCCTGAATTGGTAAATTGAATGAACCTGGCAACCTGCCCCCGTGCTTAGATTTCTGCGCCTTGCAATTCTTCTTCTTTATCTTCGGCTTTTCCCCAATTATAGGTTTGCCGTCTTCAATTTCCACTTGTTTCTATCATGCCAATCTCCTTGTTCCAAATTCCTATCATTCATTATAGTTCTGACGTAGGTTTTCAAATTCCATCCAGGTCTGCCACGTTTATTTTTTTAGGGGGTGACCATTGGTATATATTTTTTGGGTATCTTCAATTTTCCAATCTTTGTACATGGCCATACCATTTAAGTGTTTGATTTTCAAACTTCTGAACAACAGTTGTGGTGACATTCATTTCTCTCCAAAGGAATTCATTTCTTATTTTTCCCGCGCCGTAGCTGAGCGGTTAAGGTAGGAAGCCTTGGCGCAGAGCTACGGGACTTGCGCTGGTTCGAGTCTCCATGGGGGAAGAAATTTTCTCATGGTATTTCGGCCAGTATGGGACCGGTGCCCACCCAGCATCGTGAGGCAATTGGGTAGCTACAATAAGTAGCGGCTCCAGGTTGAGGAACCAGCTATAACGGCTGGGGGACTCGACATGCTAACCACATGTCACCCCTACCCTGGCTGTTGATCATCTACCTCTGTGATTGACACATGTGGATGTGAAGGGCCAGCAGCCGGCTGGTAAAAGGGCAACCGCTGGAAAGTGGAAATAACCTCAATCGGATTTTGCAGTTAAAAACGGAAAAATACTTTTTGGACACGGCTTTGGTATAACACAACGACCCTCTGGGGGAACTTTCAAGGTAGGATTCGGCATGCAATGGTTGAAAGTTCCCTTGTGAGATGGAGAGGTCACTTGTTTACAATGAGTGGTAGTAAAATACTATAACGCAATGAATGAAAAACTCTAAAAAATATATATAATTAGTAGGAAGGTAGCAGTATTTAGTGATTTCATTTTTCATCTCAAATTAAATTAAAGATACATTTTAATGAAATTTCTCATATTTGAGTTGAGAGCTTCTTCAATGGGTTAAAATAAATGGCATCAGACCAATATTTCACTTTTCCCTCAGAAGGAAACCATACTCATGTTACTGAATTCTGAAAACATCTATGGGCTGTTTTTGTGTTTCAACGCTCAGGGAACTTTGGATCCATAAGCAAGAATTGTAGGCAATCGACGAACAAAAATATCGATACCATTAGGAAGATAGAGGCTACATTGGATGATAATATTTAGATGGTCTTCAATCTTTAAATTCGAGAATGGGTGAAATCTCATCTAACCACAATTTCTACAGCTATCACGAAATTCATTTTGCCAACAAAGCATTTTTTCAAACTATTTAACTCATGTCGCAAATGGTAGTCAATGACCAATCACGTTTCAATGAATTCTGTTTTACACCAATGGCAGTCGTGTTTCACCTCGCTCTTTATCGATTTCTCTTTATCAGTTCCTGCTTTTGTGATAAAGAAAGCTCCTCCTTTTTTAATATTCTGAACAGGTTAGACCATTATTTTTCTCCAACAAATACATTGAATATAGCAAATAATGAATAGATTCAGTGATTTTACTGAGTTGTTTATCATCATCATCATCATAGTACATTCACGAATTTAGGCCATTTGTTGACCTGTTTCGGCCTCAAGAGAAACACCATCCAGAAGTCTTTTGAGTGGACGTCCTGGTCTTCTTCTTCCTGCAGGTTGATATCTTAACATTAGTTTGGGTATTCTGTGATCTTCCATTCGATGAACATGTTGTATCCATCTTGACTTATAATCAGAAATTTTGTTTTCTAAAGATTCCATGTGTAATTCTTCTAAGATGTCTTCATTTTTTTTGTGATCTAGTAGTGTGTATCCTGCAGTCCTCCGAAGATATCTCATTTCAGCAGATCTAAGTCTCTGTATATCCTTCTGTTTCAACGTCCATACTTCGCTACCATACAAAAGAGTTGGAAGAGCCAGTGTTTTATACACTTTCAGTCTTGAATGCTTTTGGACTAACTGTGGCTTGAAGATAGAATTTATTAACCCTAAAATTCTTAAAAATTTAGATATTTTTGCATTTACATCCTTTTCTTCTTCATATGAGATATTGCATCCTAGATACGTAAAATTATTCACCTGCTCCAAAATTTTATTGTCCAGTACAATTTTACTTCTGACAGGATCTACACCTTGAAATGCCATAATTTTTGTTTTTTTCTGTAGATATCTTTAATCCATATTCTTCTGTAATTTTGTTAAGTTCATACAGACCTTTCTGTAGATTATCTTCGGAATTTGCTATTATTATTTGGTCATCTGCAAACATGAGTTGTTTATTCAAAATATAAATGATTAACCTATAATGTTGATTATAATAATTTGATGTGTTTCATTATTTCTCCACTAGAGTGCATTCTTACAATTTTGCGATCCTATTTGGCAATAAATAATATGATCGAGTTGCAGTGAATATACATAACCTCACATTTCTAATTTGTTTTCAAACATCGCCGTTTACATTAACTATATAAATATTTTAAAACACCAGTAACTATATTCAAATAATTATTTTTTAGTAAAGAGCTTAATTTTATTCGTTAAATAGTCCTAACAAATGTCACTCTTGATTTCCAAATTCTCTAGATAAATTCACTCGTGGCATTACTTATGATAAATTGGTATTTTGACATAAAATTTTATACATGGGTAGAAATTTTATTAGATGGTAAAAATTAAAAGATAATTAAAAATGTAGGATAACGTAACCCATATTAGCAATTAAATGTACCGAGAGAATCCTAATGTTTAAGGGTTAAAGAAGTGGAAATTTGAAACGCCGTACTTGTATGAAGTGGTTTGAACTGATAGAGGATTGCGACCATTAGAGAGTGCAAATGGGGTATTGAACTCCTCGTTCCATTGCCGTGGGGTTATTGAGTATGTACAGCCATACATTTCTCGGATTATTTCGGGAAAATGACTCATATACCCCAGTTACGTCTGGTAGTGTTTTCAATGTAATTTTTAGCGCACTTTTCATTCTGAAGCTGCTGGCACACGATGATATAACGCGGCATTCATAGACATCAAGTAAAAATCCGTGACCCTTAAAGTGTTTACGTATACCCATTTCAAATGAATAGTTGTACCTCATTCATATCGGAGGGATTGCATAAAGGCAGCTCATCAGTACTCTTAAGTGATCCCAACATGTTTGGGGAAAATAATCTTATATACTCAACCTAGGATTTACTGAGATCAGGGCTTGCTTGGTTTAGGCTAGGGGCATGAAAATTTCTAAAAAAAATAGCGACGATCACGATATGCGAATATGTCCAATGTGCGGTAACTTTGAGGACGAGATACATATATTAGAAACATGTGATGATTTAGAATATCGTCAGTTATTACCGGAAAGATTTCTAAATTCAAATCGGGAAAGATTGGCATACTACGAGTTAATGATAAATCCAGAAAATTGGATAAACTTGGGTAAATTTCTGGACAAAACGCGGAAAATAAGAACAACACTCATTCATGAATAAATATATGTTATCAAAATGCAATACCATTAATTCTTAATAATTATACATAACTTAATTAAAATATAATGCTATTGTATTATTACGTAATTGTAATATTATTGTGTTTTCTTTATGTAATTGTAATGATATTGTTTCCTTTTTACACGCTTTATATTAGCTTGACCTGCATCTATCTATGTAACGGAAACTTTCAACGCGATTTTCACCCACTTAAAATCATTGGATCGACTTGAAACTTTGTATACTTGTAAAGCACTCGTGACAATATAATAATTTCATATTTGTTTTCTAAAATCCTGGCCAGAATCATCAGAAAATAAAAAAAAAACGTGTCTTTGAATCTATGTAACGGAATTTTTGAACACGATTTTCACCTACTTAGAAACATTGGATAGACTTGAAACTTTGTATACTTATAAAGGGCCCGTGACAATATAATAATTTCATATTTATTTTCTAAAATCCTGGCCAGAATCATCAGAAAATAAAAAAGTGTCTTTGTATCTATGTAACGGAAATTTTTAACACGATTTTCATTCATTTAGGAACATTGGATCGACTTGAAACTTTGTATACTTGTAAAGGACCCATGACAATACAATATTTTCATATTTTGTTTCTAAAATCCCGGCCAGAAACATCAGAAAAACAAAAAAATGAAAACTGGTATAATAGGTTGCGGACTTGTCGACTTTTTAGTCAATCGTTGTAAGAGCTCAGTTGGTAGAGACGTGAAATCTAGTGGTATATAATTTCAGCAATCCATAGGTCGCTGGTTCAAATCCGGCTGGGAGGATTTTTTTAGAAGAGTATTACTTTTAGCTCATACTACAATAGTATCGAATTTAAAGATATTTTTATCTTATTCTGTAAAATATTAAAACTAAAAAATAAAAAAATAAAAAAAACTAAAACAACACGCTTTATTAGAAAACAGAACTATAAAAATGAAAAATAATTTTAATTTCCAACACGCTTGGGATAAATAATTTTACCATAAAAAGCGTGGGGTGCTTTTTATGGGTTTTACATTTTCTTCTTAGAGACTTTACTTTTACGAATATCTGTTTATTATCAAATATATTAATTGATAAAGAGCACCCCACGCTTTTGATGGTAAAATTATTTATCCCAAGCGTGTTGGAAATTAAAATTATTTTTCATTTTTAGAGTTCGGTTTTCTAATAAAGCGTGTGCTTTTAGTTTTTTAAAACTATTATTTATTTTGTTTTTCTTTATACTATTACCAATTATTACTTTATTGTAACGGAGTGTCAACAGCACGTACGGCGTACTGCCCGTACGACCCATATTTGTAAATAATATTGTAAATATCTTACTTTTTGTCTAATAATGTCCTACTACTACTAAGTGATCTCTCAAATTAAATAATTTTACAGTGTATACCGAGAAGGATTTTGAGAATGTTCTGAATTTTATTGAACGTAATATAAATGTATAGTGAACTAGAGTTTAATAAAATGTGTCGTTTTCACAATATCACAACTGTAGATACTTTTACTACCTTCAGTAAATAAAAGTATTGAAAACAATACAGGGTTACCAATCCCATCGCTTTTTACAATATCGATAGTCCTAAGATTCTATGCACAGATAGAGAGGATGCCTAGTTCACAAACAAATGAAATACTATTACAGTAATATTGTGGTACAAGAGAAGACAGAATCAGAAATGAAATAAGAAATGTATTAGAAGTGGAAACTATCTACTCAAGAACATATAGTTGTTTTGAACATATTGGAAAGTGGAAGATATCAGACTGCCAAAAATAGCTTAGTAATATGGTCCTAAAGGAAACAGAGACGTAGAGAGGCCAAGAAGGAGTTGGGAGGAGACACTGTGATGACGGAACAGGCTTTTATCCTAATCCACGAAGCGGAGAAGAAGAAGAAGAAGTAATATCGTGGTAGGCCTAATTTTGAAGAATCGATTTATGACCAATTTCATCTTCTTCTTCTTCACGGTTTAGGCTTATTTACTAGCCTGTTCCGGCTCCAAATTGCTGCTCTTTCCATCTTTTCTTTGGTCTCCCCAAACTTCTTCTTCCTCGTGGTGAATAACTGAATGCTGCTTTTGGTATTCTATTCTCAGTCATTCTTGCCAAGTGTTCTTTCCAGTTTGTTCTGCATTTCTCTATTGTTGTGTTTAATTCCTCTACTTTTAGTTGTTTTATTATTTCTGTGTTATATGTTTTTTGTCTGTTCTTTGATATCCTGCTATTGGTCTGAGGAATCTCATTTCAGCAGCTTGTATTGTGGCAGATTGTTGTGTTGTCACTGTCCATGTTTCGGATCCATAAGTAATAATAGGCACTGCCATTGTCTTGTATAATTTAATTATAGATTCTTTCCTGGCTTTATTTTTCAAAGTTCTTTATAGTGTTCCTGTTATATAATTAAACTTATTTAGTTTGTTATTTATATCTGTTTCTGCTGTGTATGATACTTCGCATACTAGGAATTTATATCTTACCACTTGTTCTATTGTTTATTTTCTAATATTATCTTTGTCCGGACTGGATGAGCGCCCTTGAAGGCTATTGTTTTTTTTATTTTTGTGAGGATATTTCCATGTTATATTTTTTGATATTTGATTTAGTTTATATAACATTCTTTGTAGTTCGTCCTCTGTTTTCTGCTATTAAAATCTGGTCATCTGCAAAGGCTACTGTTTTTATTACTATACTTCCTAAGTTAATTCCCCCAGTCGTCATTTGCTTCCATCATCTTATCATGTCGTCGAAATAAATGTTAAAAAGTGTGGTTGATAGTGGACAACTTTGTCTAACTCCTCCTGTTATATGTATTGGTTCCCTTTGATTTATTTTTATTTTTGTTTTCTCATACATTTTCTTAATTACTGCTATCAAGTGTAGTGGAATTCCTTTTTCATATAATATGTTCCATAATTTTGGTCTAGACACTTTATGAAAGGCCTTATAATCTATAAAGAGGTTGTGGGTCTCTAAGTTGAATTCTCTTCGCTTCTCTATTATTTGTTTTAAAGTGAATACGTTGTCTGTGCAGCTTCTTCCTTTCCTAAAACCTGTCTGCTCTGATAATATTGCGTCTACTATAGTTGTTAATCTTTGGTTGATCATTTTTGCATATTTTTGTATGCTGCACATAGTAAGCTTATGCCTCTATATTTTCTGGCTTTGTTTTATCGCCTTTTTTAAATATTGAGATTATTTTTCCAATTTTCCATTCTTCTGGTATTGTATTTTGTTTCCATCACTTGTTATAGAATTTTAATAATCTTTCTTGAAAATTCTTTGGGGCATTTTTATCAATTCTATATTGGAAAAGTCTCGAGCGGAAACCGAGGAATTTCCTTCCCCGCACTATATAATTTGCTACTAGGGTCGGCTGTCAGTGACAGCGATACAGTGATTGTGATAAGAAGAAACTGTGGCAAGTAAAAGCGTTAGAGACTGAAGATAATTCTTGTAATAGATAAACGTCAAAGCAATATTAATTATTACAACAATTTGTGAGTAGAATATCACGGAGAGTTTATAGGATTAAATAAAAAGGTGGAGTTTTTATGCAAACATTTATGATGTTTTATTAAGAGGAAACCACGCGAAAATTATAGGCAATAATATACACTCTTGAATTGCTATTATTTTTAATATTGATTTATTTAAATCAGTTAATCATTTCCATAACTTCAAATTGTTTAAACCAAAATTGATAAACTTAACACTGAGTAATTATGTCGCAGCTAGTTTAGATGCTAACAAGTTCCTTAGAATTAGTTAAATTAATAATAAGAGAGAAGAAAAATGTGTATGAAAGTATCAAACGGTTTAGCTTGGTCGCCCGTGTGATATTAGCCTAGACTTGGAGCTGTGTGTAGTTTAATTGTAAGAGATAAGCATTATCCATGCTTCATGCTCCAATACACGGCATCTCGTTTCCTTAGTCACTTATAACACTGTCAACCCTTTGAATAATGATCTTCACAAGAAAGAATGACCTACATAAAACAACCTACACGTAACTGAAACTACAGTCAGCTTGGACTGAACTACAGGTTTAAAACAAAACGCACACCTGTTTATACATAAACATACGAACATCTCCCTCAAACAAAGTAGTGGCCAGAATTGTATGTGGCGTTGATTTTATTTGGTACATGATCATATTGAAATGTTTTCAGTTGTATTTATTTTTTTAATTTAGTGCCACCAGATTCTCATTACGATATTTATTGTAATCTCTCCTGGCATGGCGTATTTGTAAACAACTTCTGAGGTTGGGGCGCCTTGGAAGTATCAAATATGATAATCATGTAGCCTTGAATTATTAGCATGAATATTACTTTTGAAGATGCGATTATGTAAGAAATAAAATCGAAAAATTGCTCCCATATAGCGTTACCTTGCCGAACGATTGCCCCTGTTGGCATATGCTTAAATACAGCCGTGTTATTTATATTCCTATCAGATGTTCATAATGTTAATTAGTTAGGCCTGTGCTTGGATCATATCGATTTCCCAAACTAATTATCTGCATTTTAAATTATTATTATTTTCACGACTTTCACGATTTCCTCTTTGAAGAAAGCATTTTAAAGTCGCGGCATAATTTACCTTATATGGTATAAGGGATTCTTGAGTCACGAGTCGTCCTGCGCCCGCTGCAAGCCTTTCAGATATGTCTATGCACAGTTTCCTATACTAATCGAACTTCTCGAGGTTTCCATTCAAGACAAATATATTCTTCGAAGGGTCAGGGTTCCAATAAGCCCGGGCTTTCCAGATGGTTTGACCGCGAAGAATAATGTGACTGTGAAAATCAAGTGCACAAGTCAAGATTAAAGATAAATCATCAGTGGTTTTGTGAAAGTCAAGGACTTTAGAAGAATAATTATATATCTGTGCAAATAAAAGATAACTATGCAAAAAATAAAGGAAAACTGACAATTTTGGTAAAATTAGTGTTGTTATTAAAAGAAGTTCTAAGTAGTATAACACCACCTCAGTTAGTGATATTGTTATAGTTACTATTACTATTATTATTAAATAATGTTCTACGGAACAGACAGATAAGCAAATTTACAAATGCAGTAAAAGATCCTTATTCGCGGGGGATATGTTCCGCAAACATGCCGCGAATACAGAAACTGCAATTATGGAATGGTAATGTGTATGGGTAGGGCCTATATAGGGGGAAAACAACCATGTGGGACCCGTACACAGGCAAGACACAGTGCGGAAGATCAAGACGATGGGCTGACCTCTTCAAAGAACGAGCAGGGGCGCAATGGTCCAGAGTCGCCAGATGCAGGAAAAGCTGGAGAACGATGGAGAGCCAACTGTGCATTAACTAATCACAGAACAGACAGTGTATACAAACCAAGTGCTACATCCAAGTAAACTTCTCACCACGGAGTAGCTCACCGTGCGACATTCACAATAGAGCTTAACCCCTATACAGGGAGGTCTTTGCCCTAAAGGGACATACCAAGCTTTATTATTATTACTATTATTTGTATTAGTCGGCCGCGGTGGACTAGTGGTTATATTCCTTGCCTCAGATCCCAAGGGTCGCGGGTTCAAACCCGGCCGCTGTCGATGGATTTTTAGGGCGGAAAAATCCAAGGAGTCAGTCCTCCGGGAGGGACTTTAAGCCGTGGGTCCTGAGTCTGAAGATTTTCAGGTTCGTAAAAAATCCTTAAGCCTGAATGAAAAGGCCTCTAAGCAAATTTTACCGAATATTTTCGTCCTAGTACTACGTTGGTTTCCTAGATGTCAGTATGAGGAGGAACGCTGACCACGTACCACTAAAAAATGACATCTATACGAAGACAAGTGTAACTAAAGTAGTATGGTTCAAAATATTCCCTGTAGGGGGAGAGCGCCTAAATCTCTGTGAAGGGAAAACATAGGCTTACAATACAATACGATATAGGTGATACGTTCCAAGGTTCGAAAATAAAATAAAATAAAATAAAATAAAAATTATCAAAATAAAATCAATTAATGAGAGATTTTGAACAATTTCTATTAATTATTACTATCAGGCTTTGGCAAGGGCTTAAAGAAGTTACTAATTGTTTCCTGGTTTTGCCGCTTTTAAGAGATCTTTCAGTTCAGATAGATATTCAGTTGTGAATTCAGCGATATAATTCCTTATTTTATCTTTGGAATTCTTGATGAATCCTACAGTTGATTTACTATCATTGAAACGGAGTGATATAGATGCAAAAGGACGCGTAAACGGTCAAGCGTTTCTCTTCTTATTTTAAGCGGCCACACTACGTTTTTTCCGCTTCGGAATTAATTTTCTTTCCTTTTACTCGACATTAAAAATTAGCATCAAAGTAGAAGATACACGTGTTATTCAATCAAAATTATTGCAAGGAATAATAAGTTAAAACAATAAAACACGGATCATGGCGAGGGCGGCTATTATAACGGACATAGCGGCACGTGAAGTACGACGGCGGTGACATTTAACAATGACAATAATGTTAGTGACAATAAGGTTTGTTTTACTTTGATATTAATTTGTCCATTTGGTTTGAATCACTCTTTGTAAAAGTCGCCTTAACACGGGCCTGCAGAAAAAAAGTTGCCGATGCGTTAATAAATGATACTAATCCTTCTAATATACCGACTTGATCCACGAATAAAGAAATTTTAGCCGCGAATAGAGGATCTGTGCCGCAATTATTTAACCTGCGAATTATTGAAAACTCGAATAAGGGAACCGAGAATAAGGAGTTTTTACTGTGTATAATTCAATAGTGAGAAGTACTGCCACATATGGAGCTGAATAATGGAAATTCAACAAAAACTTAAAACAAAAACTTATGACGGTGGAAATGGATTTCTTGAGGAGAGCACATGGTGTTCAAAATTGAAAAAAAAAATGTATACGAGAAAAAAATAATATTAGAAATTAAATAGTATTGTATAATATATAGGCTATTAAATTTGTATGAATATATATGTCGAATATACGAAAAAAGGTTACCCAGAAAAAGCATTGGAATGGTTTACACCTGGAAGAAGAAAGAAAGGAAGACCTCTAAACTCGTGGATGCAAGAAATAAGAACTGGAATGAGAACAAGATGACTGGAAAACAGGGAGTGGATAGATAGGGATGAATGAAGAAGGTAAATAAAACTTCAGGCACAGAAAGATGAGTAAACATTGAAAATTTGAATACAAAAATAAATTATTATTATTATTAAATATATTATTATTAAATATATTATTATTAAATATTACATGATTATTATTAAATATTACATGATTATTATTAAATATTACATGATTATTATTAAATATTACATGATTATTATTAAATATTACATGATTATTATTAAATATTACATGATTATTATTTAATATTATTATTATTATTATTATTATTATTATTATTATGTTAGAATCAGTACCATTTATTGAGATAATACTTCATGTTTTATTAATCAATGGACCCATACTCTAGCGTTTATAACTTTTTTTAAGGTAATCGGAAATTCAATCCTGGTGTTAACTAAACTCGCTGAATTTTTCATGGTACCAGTATAGCCTACGTCAGTTTCAGGGGAAATTATGATTTGTAATTTCATTATCATAATACATTTCATTATTATTCATAATGTTATATTGAATACATTTATTATCAGGTATATTTGCAAAGAACATTTATGAATGAAGACAATAGGCATCTACACTAAAATAAACATGATATACATATCAATGACCTAGACATGATATGACCAAAGATGTTCAATTATTTATGAAAGCTATTGAATAAAAACAGTTTATTCATTTTCGAATTCAATATATTTACTTTAAATACTTCATTTCACTTAAGCATGTTACGTTTTTAGCGTATTTGTATTGTTACAAATAATAATAATAATAATGATGATAATAATAATAATGATCATAATAATAATAATGATCATAATAATAATCATCATAATAATCATGATAATAATAATAATCATGATAATAATAATAACCATGATAATAATAATAATCATGATGATGATGATAATGATAATGGTGATAATGATAATGATGATGATAATAATGATGATAGTAATAATGATATAATAATAATAATAATAATAATAATAATAATAATAATAATAATAATAATAATAATGGAGGATTCATTAAATCCCACTTGATGTGAAAACAGGTCAAAAGGCATCATTTCATGAAGCAAAAGAAGAAGAAGAAGAAGATAATTATAATAATTTTTATTTATATACAGATTTTTAATGTTTACACATATTTTTGTGCCTAAAGTTTTATTTATCTTCTCCAGTTGTCTATATCAATCAAATCCATGTCCTACAGTCCTGTTGTTCTCATTCCAGTTCCTATTTCTTGCATTCACGAGTTTCGAGGTCTTACTTTCTTTCTTCTTACAGGTGGACACCATTCCAATGTTTTCCTGGGTAACCTTTCTTCTTGAATTCGTCGCAAGTGCCCATACCAATTTAATTGCTTAATAATAATAATAATAATAATAATAACAAAATAATAATCGGCAACAGTGTATATTATCGCCTCACTATGATGGTTGTCCGTTTATATAGAAGCGGGTGCTGCGCTACTATGCTTGAAAATGATTAACGTGCGGAATTATTATAGTGGCGGTAGTCGGCATCTTTGTATTTAATTACATATAACAACTGCGAGGAAACAAAGCGAGCCGCTGGACAACCATCGTAGTGAGGCTGACATACTGTGCAAAAACATGGAAATTAAAATCTAGAACAATAAGTAAATTAAAATGCTGGATGGATTTTTGGAGGCGACCAGCTGAAATTTCAAGAAGAGATAAAATAAGAAACAGTGTAATTGAACAAAATATGACTGTTCGAACGTAAATTATGGATTTAATAAAAAATGTACAATTAAAATGGTAAGGCCATATAAAAATAATTACAGAAGACAGATTTCCAAGACTATTTAACTCATGCCCCAAATGGGAGTCAATGACCAATCACGTTCAATGATTTCTGTATTACAACCAATCAGAGACGTGTTTCACGAAATAATTATCAACGTTAGGATTATCATATATTAAGCAAAGCTCCTCCTTTTTAATATTCTGAACAGGTCTGACCGTTATTTTGCAGTGACTGAGCCTATAACAAATACGGCTACCAGATTGTATATAATAGTGCTTACATGTCAACATTTGTAGCAATTGATTATACCACCAAAAAAAGAAACCACTGTTTGCACTTTCTTAAATGTATACGACATCAAAAATGAATTAATATACAGATTGATGTGTTTCATTTTTTCTCCACTAGAGAGCATTCTTACAATATTGCGTTCCTTTGGCAATAAATAGTATGATCTGGTTGCAGTGATAAACAAAAGAAGCAGTAGAAGCGTAGGCTACCTATCGTTTCTCATTAGTTTTCAAACATCACCGTTTACTTTAAATATAAAAATATTTTTAAATAACTGTAGTTAAATAATGATTTGTGAGTAAACAGCTTTATTTTATTCGTTAAATAGTCCTAACAAATGCCACTCTTGATTTCCAAATTCTCTAGATAAATTCACTCCTCACTTCGTGAGTCGTGAATTTATCGATAATTTGGAAATCACTCGTGGCATTACTTATGAAGATTACATGAATGGTTGTCACTTTTTAGACGAAAAGAGGACGGCCATAAATAATAACGTGGATTGATGATGTTATAAGCAACATGAGGAAATAGGATTGGACGACTGATATTGGAATGACAGAGAGTTGTGGAGGAGGATGATGTAGATTAATTCGGTGCAGGAACATGTGAAACATTGTGGAAGCTGCTAAATAATTAAGTAATGATAGGCCATAATGCCATTCTGAGAAACTGTGTTAAAATAGGCCTATACGTAGTTCATGCATACAAATTCTGCTCATCTTTGAATCATTAGGAAATTGTAACTTGAAAAAGTAAATAAGAGATGAAAAATGATCAACTACGCCAACGCTGCACCGTGCTGTAATCATACTGTCCTTGACCGGAGATTCAAGGTCATTTGTCATATTGCTGTACTATTTATAGCTCCGAAAACCATTAATCTCGTAATTACAAAGAGAAGTTTAATACTGTGGTATTATGGGAGAGACAAAGTTAATAGACCGCGTGGTTGTCTCTTTTAATAGCGGACCGTTGTTCATTTCCAGACAATAATAGAACTCTATTTCATTACAACACAGTGCAAAAACCAACTGATGAGCAGGTCAAGCTATTGTACTCTTTCTCATCCCGGGCAACCTGCATTTAATGCATACCTGTATCCAATTTTAGTTGCAATTGCAGAGAACTCTTCAAATATCCATTTTCATTCTCCTAATACTATTATATCCAAACAAGAATTGCGTTTCATAAACGAAAGTAAACATAAATTTTTGAAATATAATATTTATTTCATAAATATATTTAAAAAATCGTATTCAAATCTAATGTATAAAAATGTATGTTTGTTTGTTTGTTCGTACTTTATGCGCGGCCATACCGTTAATCCGATTATGATGGAGCTTTTTGCAAACTGTCCAGGAGATTTCCGGGATGAACACAGGCTATAAGAGAGTTGTGATACTCAACTCCTACACCCTTAAAATCGCCCTTTGTACTGGAAAACGTGAAAAATGTAGCTCTTTGGACGCTTAAGCTGCCTAAACCTTATCAAATACACAAAATTAATGTACACAGAATTGAATATCTCAAAAACCTCTACAAAAACGTCCGCGACAGCATATGTTTATCTCTTACGGATAACTCACAATAACCATTTTTGTCTTTCATTGATGCCAAGAAGATCGAGACTAGTACGTAGATTCCCGTGATTGCATAGCAGCATATTGCGGGTATTCTTTTACGGATAACTCACAATAACGAATTTTGTCTTTTAGCTCATTTATGCCAAGAAGATCGAGATAAGTAGATTCCCGGGCAACACCGGGTATTCTGCTTGGGGAATCGTAAATAATTACGATATTTTAATAATTATTTTTCATTTTAATTATTCAACTAATCATAAGAAGTACATTAATTTGTGTCTTTCAGCTCATTTATGCCAAGAAGATCGGAATGAGTATGTTTTCGGATAACGCCAGGTAAACAGCACGGGGTATCTAAAAATAATTACGGTATAATTCTTGCTTTTACTTATTTAACTAAACATAAAACACAATTTTCGTATTTCAGCTCATTTATATTGTCCACCGCTGTGGTCTCGGGGTAGCGTGCTGCCTTGTCACGCAGCGGGCCCGGGTTCGATCCCCGGTCGGGACAGTTTTTCTGGGTGAGGCTTTTATCGGGGTTTTTCCTCACCTGTAAGACAAATGTCAGGAAAACTTTAAGGCCCAAACGGTCCCCGAAATCATATGGCCATCGCAAATCATCTTAGGTTAAGCTTAGGATTAGGGACTCTCCTGGCGCACCATTATCACCATCATCACCCAGCATATCATTGGGGCAACGTAACCCCGCCTTCCAGGCGCCCCAACCTCAGAAGTGGATTACAAGTACGCCATGCCAGGAGAGAAATCAGGAAGGTCGAAAGACAAACCTGGGGCATTTGTAAAAAAAATCAAGAAGATCGGGATAAGTAGATTCCCGTATAACGCCAGGCAATCAGCACGTGGTATTTAAAAAATATAAATTTATAATTATTTTTCTTTCTACTTAAAACACGCTAATTTTCATTCATTTAGGCGTAGCAGCGCACGCCATGTATTAGCTAGTTAGTTTATAAACTTTTTATAATATTTGTTTTCTCTTAGTGGTAGATTTACAGAATCTAAAAGAATCTTATCCCTAAAATAAGATATCTCCGAATAAAAGTTATTGGCTCATTCAAGATCCCATATAAATCGCTACACAAATACCCAACATTAAATAAATACTACCAATCCATCCACTACACCTATGTACTCTGTTTTCCAATATACTGTGTTTTTATTTTCATATGGGCAGTGGATTAATTTGTCTCTATAAAAGCGACACATGTTTTTTAATTTGAGTGTGTTTATGTGTATGCATTATGATGTAACCACAGACTGTTCATAGTTTATTACGTCACTTACAATTAAGTGTGTATTTTGTGATTCTGCGCACCACAATAATGAAGTTAATTCAACAAATAAACTGAATAATTTAATATCGATGCGTTATTGTTTTAAAAAGTCAATAGCCATTAAAAACGTAATATCACATTATCCCACGTACAGTACCCAGCAAATACCACCTAGTTTTTATACCTTTAACACATGTGCACAAACATGGTCAGAGTTGTGTGTGATCAGCACAGTCATTGGAATTTTATATGACATCAGAAATGTTTTACAATCAATTTGATTTCATTTTATATTTATGGCATTAATTTTAGCGCCTCTCAATTGAGCGAAAAACTATATTCGATTTCCAATAGTCATGGTAAAATTTGAAGTACTATTATCGTTATTTTTAAAAACTAATTCAGTGGTGTTATTGTACCTGTAGATTTATGGCCGCGCCGACAAAAGCTCTCCACATCCTGAGCTAATGCTTTCCAATCACCCCTGTATAATATAATTCCTCAATTCATGGTTGGTGTTATTCTCCGACCTCATTCTTGGTCTACCAACTGGGTGTTTTCCGTCTAGTTTTCCTACAAGAATTCTCCACGCACCTCTTGCATTCCCCATTCGTGCCACATGTCCTGCCCGTCGCAGTCTACATAACTTCTTCTTCTTCTTCTTCTTCTTCTACTACAAGGTTTAGGCTATGCAGCCTGTTCCGGCGAAGTTAAAAGTGGAGTCCATCTTCTGCATGGTCGGCCAACATCTCTTGTTCCTCTGGGATTATACAGGAAGGTTCGTTTTGGTATTTTTTCGTTGTTCATTCTCTTTAAGTGTTCTGTCCATTTTTTATTATTTTCGCTGATTTTATCTTCAATTTTATATATATTTAATTCTTCTCGTATAGTTTTATACCTTATTCTATACGCCCTTGTGCATCCTTTCACGTTACGTAAAAACAGCATTTACGCAGTCTGTATCCTGCTTTTATCCCTTGACATAACTTAACTGTTCTAATTATATTTGGCTTCCTGTAAACACCATGTAGCACACTTATTTAGTCATCTTCATTCACATGTCTGTTCATCTCTCTTTGGTCCAAAAAATTTCCTAAGAACATCATTCTCAAATACCCGTAATATTTTCTCCTCCCTTGATGTAGGAGTCCAAGTTTCACATCCACATAATATAACTGGGAGAATAACAGTTTTACATATATTCAGTATAACGTTCTTGGAGAGAAGTTGGAACGAGAAGAGTCCTTATAAAGCATAATAGCGTGCATTTTCAGAATCACATATATGTTTAATTCCTTTGCGCATCTCATTCCTATTTGTAATTATTGTTCCTAGTTATTTGAATCCAGTCACTTCTTCAAAATTTCACTAATTTTTATTAGGTTCCATTTCTATTATATAATAATAATAAGTAAATATCAGTAAAACTAAATATATGGTCACACGTAGAAATTCAGTATATAATGGAAATGGACAGCTAATGACAAATGAGGGGAATTTTGAGGAAGTGGCTGAATTCAAATACCTAGGAACAATGATCACAAATAGGAATGAGATGCACAAAGAAATTAAACATAGGCTCAATTGGAAATGCATGCTATTATGCATTGCAGAGACTTTTGATGTCCCAACTCCTTTCAAAAAACGTTAAGCTGAAAATATATAAAACTATTATTCTACCAGTTATAATATATGGGTGCGAAACATGGACTCTTACTTTAAGGGAGGAAAGGAGATTACGAGTATTGGAGAATAAAGTTCTTAGGAAAATTTTTGGACCAAAGAGAGATGAACAGACAGGTGAATGGAGAAGACTACATAACAATGAACTACGTGGTCTTTATAGGAACCCAGATATAATAAGAACAGTTA
Source organism: Diploptera punctata (assembly GCA_030220185.1). Lineage (NCBI taxonomy): Eukaryota > Metazoa > Arthropoda > Insecta > Blattodea > Blaberidae > Diploptera > Diploptera punctata. The sequence continues at coordinate 3,562,093 of JASPKZ010004580.1, read as the reverse complement.
AGTCTCGTAGACTGCGATGGGCAGGACATGTTGCGCGTATGGGGAATGAAAGACGTGCATGGAAACTTCTTCTAGGAAAGCCGTCATGAAAACGCCCAGTTGGTAGACGAAGAATGAGGTGGGAGAACACATTAACTATGAATTGAGGGAAGTAGATTATACAGAGAATGATTGGAAAGCATTAGCTCAGGATAGGGATGTATGGAGAGCTTATGTCCGCGCGGCCATGAACCTACGGGTTCAATAGTGCCAGTGAGTAAGTAAGTAATAATAATAATAATAATAAAAATAAAAATAATAATAATAACAATAATAATAATAATAACAATAATAATAACAATAATAATGTAACTTTATTAATTTAATAATAATTTAAAATTATCAGTCAATATATTAATTCATTTAAATATTCATTAATTTTTTTAATTATTAAATTTATCGTCATAATTCCAAATTTTCATGAACCAATAAATGGATTGAAATCTCGGAAATAAAAACAAATATTGTACTGATATAAATAACATAGCAGTATTTACTTCGAATTCATCATAATCAGATGCAACTCTTGGAACTATTTCAGTGAAGTGAGCGAAAGTAAAAGAACTTAGGAAAAAAAACAGTTCTTAGAGGAAGTGGTTACCAAATTTGTTTTCCAAGGGAGATAAATGAAATTTCAATTCCGTTGATCTTGGCGAGATACATGCCAAAATGTCAGGCGTAATTAATTGATATAAAAGTTCGCTTATTTGTATATTTAATAAATATGCATTTATATAACGCTAAATTATTGTAAAAAATATATTTAAACTATTGTGATATTTATCAAAGCAAATCTACCCGTGGGTTACTATTGGTAAAATTATAATATACTGTAATTCGGCTATCTAAATGATCAGCCAATGTTAAGTCGCGATATTGCCTTGTCGTTACACGTCCATTAATAAGAGTAAGTGAAAAACCTCTAACGATAATCGGTTAGTTTAGGTCTGCAGAACTGCAGCGCGGAGAGCTCTCTTTCAAGTTCAGTGATCTACTTTGACTGGAGGCAGATATAGTCTGTACAGCCTAAGAAACACTCTTGTGGAACACAAATGAAGGGGAAATCCCCGAAGCACGTGACTGCCGCAGTTACTGCGATTCTTTCAAGGCCAAAGCACAGTTCAGCGAAAGCTAAAAAATAGATAATGTTTCGATAAATATAATTACGTATTTAAAGCTATTTGTGTTAACCATAGTTGATCAGAATATAATATGTTTCTTCGAAGATCGGAGAGTAATTAAAAATTCGCGTTTGTTTGAGACTGATCGATTCTTGAGAGGAAGCTGAATACCAGTTACAAATATGGCGACTGTCGTAAAGTTTATAATAACTTTACTACGTGATAAAATGTGTGATCAAGATTATAAAAAGCGCCCTAAAGAGAAATGGTTTAAGAGTGATGAAAAGCAGATGGTCTTAAATGTGTTTCGTAAGTTCATGGAGGTGCATGCAGCGAAGGTCACAGGCGAGCTCTCTGTGCACTTGTGCACCCCTGGGTTAGTTGTTTCCAATTTACATACTTTAATTTAACAGATTTCCTGGAAGGTAAATATTTCTACTAAAGATATCAGTAAGAAAAACAAAGATCACTGTTTTTAGAACAAAAGATCCAGTGAGACGCAAAATTATTTTAGAAAACCAATGTATAGAACTGGTGTCTAGTTTCAACTATTTGGGCTGCGATATTAGCTTCAATATGGAAGGAGATATTAATTCGAAAATAAATACATTTCAGACGGTATGTGGAACAATATAAAGAACATTCAAGAATAAAATTGAAAAGGAAACAAAGTTATGGCAATTCCCACAACATTATATTGATGTGAAACTTGGGCTCCAAGGATAAAACAAAAATAACACAGACGGCGGAAATGAGGTTCCTCAGACAAGTACAAAACTTGATATAATTAGAAATGAAGATACAAGAGAAGAATTATAAGTAAAATCTTTTGTATGAAGTCACGAGTTATAGATAAAAGTGCAGTGATCACATGCATGGAATGAGTAAGGAGAGATATCCACTGCTAGCAAGAAATTATCAAGCAAGATGTCGGAAGACTTAGAAAACGTTGGGCTGATGAATTACGAAGTCGGAACGGGTAATTGCCTAATCCTTGTAGTGATGATAGTGATTATGTAAATATTTATAAGTTACCCATCATTCGAGCAACTGGTACACACGAGTACAACATAAAGGAAATAGGTTAAAGGACATGCGACAGAAAGAAAACAACTAGAAAAACATGTGCGGAAAACCTTTACTATTTCCCAAATCTGTCCGCGTGTGTATATGCCTAAGAAACTACAACACAAAATAATAGTTTTTTTTACGCGCGGTAAAATTTCATGCGTAAAGCTGTATTTCCTTCTTCTCCTTCTTCTTCATCTTCTATGGCGCTATATCCCGATGTCGGGGCTTGGCCTCCTGTATTAAGTCTCTCCAAATATGTCTGTCGAGTGTCTTCCTTTTTCAGTTATTCGCTCCCAGAATCTTCTTTGCATCCTGGTCCACAACATCAATCCATCTGTTCTTCGGCCTTCCCACTCTTCTCCTGCCCCCTAGAATTGTATAGAATATTTGCTTTGTGATAAGTCTATTCTCCACGCGATGATCATGCACTGCCCAATCAAGTCTTCTGAGTTTAACCGTCGTATGTATACCTGGTTACTTATACAACTCATATAGCCCATTATTATATCTACTTCTCCACGTGCCAACTTCATTAATCGGTCCATAAAAAGGCTGTATTAACTAACTAACTGGCACTATCGAACCCGTAGGTTCATGACCGCGCGGACATAAGCTCTCCACATATCCCTATCCTCAGCCAATGTTTTCCAATCATCCCCTGTGTATAATCTACTTCCCTCAAATCATAGTTAATATTATTCTCTCACCTCATTATTGGTGTACCAACTGGCCGTTTTCCCTACAAGAAGATTCCATGCACGTCTTTGATTCCCCATTCGTGCCACGTGTTCTGCCCATCGCAGTCTATGAGACTTAACTGTTCTCATTATATCTGACTTCCTATAAAGACCAGAAGACCATGTAATTCACTGGTATTCATTTTTCTCCATTCATTTATCTGTTCATCTCTCTTTGGTCCAAAAATTTTCCTAAGAACTTTATTCTCAAATACTCGTAAACTCCTTTCCTCCCTTAAAGTAAGAGTCCATGTTTCGCATCCATATAATATAACTGGTAGTATTATAGTTTTATATATTTTCAGTTTAACATTTTTTGAAAGGAGTTGGGAAGTAAAGAGTCTCTCTAATCCATAAAAACACGCATTTCCAGAATTGAGCCTATGTTTAATTTCCTTGTGCATTTCATTACTGTTTTTGATTATTGTTCCTAGGTATTTGAATTCAGCCACTTCCTCAAAATTATACTCATTTGTCATTAGCCGTCCATTTCCATTATATAATGTATCTTTTATTGATATTTACTTCCAGTCCCAAATTCGTAGTGTTAAAAAACCGAATGGGAGACTATTTGACCTCCGGAAAATTTTACCACAGTTGAACCCATGTCCGCATTTCTTGACGGTTGTATTTTTACGGTGAAAGATCGTCACTCTTTCGACCAAGGTACTTTTTTCGTCTGGCTTATCACCTTCGACCAGTCAGGCATGGGTAACCCTATCGGCAGGAATGCTACCGCCGGCATAGCTCTCGGAATCATTTAGCACGCAAGGTAATGATACCATGGAGGAAAAAAGGCTGTATTTATACTTTTTATTCATATCATTAAGTCTATTACTAACTTTTCAATGAAGTTTTTCTCTATGATAAAAGCGACATAATTCATAATATGGGGACTAGAAATTAATTGTGGCAGAATTTGCATTCATTTATGTAATGTTATGCCACTAATAAACTGGCTTTCTTTATGCTGTATTTTAAATGCATATTATGCCAAAACAAAATAGACCCATACAACCTTCATCAAAACAGGTCATAATGTAAATTAATTTTAATACACTGTTGTGTTTTATCCTTGGTTTTACAAAAGAGTTTGTATATAATAGACCATAGTAAGCTCAAAAATATTCTGTATATACAGTACTTTCATTATTTATTTAAAAAGTATAAATTTGCTTAAAAAATCTACCAGTACCGGGCAAGATGACTCAGACGGTTGTGTTAGAAATTGTTATCCAGGTGGTCCATATTTGAACCCCGGTGCCGATCAGGATGACGGAAATGATTTGCTTGTAAATTAATTACACTGGTCAACACGCTTTTTGTCTCTTGAGTATCAATAGCACAGTGCAACAGATTTAAACTTTTTTCTGTCCTTTAGATGAAACTATGTGATTTTAACTAATTGAGATATGCAGAATTCATTTCTGAAATCCAAAATTTTCTATCACCCACTAATTTTCTTTAATGACACTTTGTACATATGTACATTTGCTATAAATACAACAAAAAAGTTGTCTTGTACTTAACACTTTTTTTCTGTCCTTTAGATTAAACTATGTGATTTTAACTAATTGAGATATGCAGAATTCATTTCTGAAATCCAAAATTTTCTATCACCCACTAATTTTCTTTAATGACACTTTGTACATATGTACATTTGCTATAAATACAACAAAAAAGTTGTCTTGTACTTAACACTTTTTTTCTGTCCTTTAGATTAAACTATGTGATTTTAACTAATTGAGATATGCAGAATTCATTTCTGAAATCCAAAATTTTCTATCACCCACTAATTTTCTTTAATGACACTTTGTACATATGTACATTTGCTATAAATACAACAAAAAAGTTGTCTTGTACTTAACACTTTTTTTCTACCCTTTAGATTAAACTATGTGATTTTAACTAATTGAGATATGCAGAATTAATTTCTGAAATCCAAAACTTTCTATCACCCACTAATTTTCTTTAATGACACTTTGTACATATGTACATTTGCTATAAATACAACAAAAAAGTTGTCTTGTACTTAACACTTTTTTTCTGTCCTTTAGATGAATCTATGTGATTTTAACTAATTGAGATATGCTGAATTAATTTCTGAAATCCAAAAGTTTCTATCACCCACTAATTTTCTTTAATGACACTTTGTACATATGTACATTTGCTATAAATACAACAAAAAAGTTGTCTTGTACTTAACACTTTTTTTCTGTCCTTTAGATTAAACTATGTGATTTTAACTAATTGAGATATGCAGAATTCATTTCTGAAATCCAAAATTTTCTATCACCGACTAATTTTCTTTAATGACACTTTGTACATATGTACATTTGCTATAAATACAACAAAACAGTTGTCTTGTACTTAACACTTTTTTCTGTCCTTTAGATTAAACTATGTGATTTTAACTAATTGAGATATGCAGAATTCATTTCTGAAATCCAAAATTTTCTATCACCCACTAATTTTCTTTAATGACACTTTGTACATATGTACATTTGCTATAAATACAACAAAAAAGTTGTCTTGTACTTAACACTTTTTTTCTGTCCTTTAGATGAAACTATGTGATTTTAACTAATTGAGATATGCAGAATTCATTTCTGAAATCCAAAATTTTCTATCGCCCACTAATTTTCTTTAATGACACTTTGTACATATGTACATTTGCTATAAATACAACAAAAAAGTTGTCTTGTACTTAACACTTTTTTTCTGTCCTTTAGATGAAACTATGTGATTTTAACTAATTGAGATATGCAGAATTCATTTCTGAAATCCAAAATTTTCTATCACCCACTAATTTTCTTTAATGACACTTTGTACATATGTACATTTGCTATAAATACAACAAAAAAGTTGTCTTGTACTTAACACTTTTTTTCTACCCTTTAGATTAAACTATGTGATTTTAACTAATTGAGATATGCAGAATTCATTTCTGAAATCCAAAATTTTCTATCCACCCACTAATTTTCTTTAATGACACTTTCTACATATGTACATTTGCTATAAATACAACAAAAAAGTTGTCTTGTACTTAACACTTTTTTTCTGTCCTTTAGATTAAACTATGTGATTTTAACTAATTGAGATATGCAGAATTCATTTCTGAAATCCAAAATTTTCTATCACCCACTAATTTTCTTTAATGACACTTTGTACATATGTACATTTGCTATAAATACAACAAAACAGTTGTCTTGTACTTAACACTTTTTTCTGTCCTTTAGATTAAACTATGTGATTTTAACTAATTGAGATATGCAGAATTCATTTCTGAAATCCAAAATTTTCTATCACCCACTAATTTTCTTTAATGACACTTTGTACATATGTACATTTGCTATAAATACAACAAAAAAGTTGTCTTGTACTTAACACTTTTTTCTGTCCTTTAGATTAAACAATGTGATTTTAACTAATTGAGATATGCAGAATTCATTTCTGAAATCCAAAATTTTCTATCACCCACTAATTTTTCTTTAATGACACTTTGTACATATGTACATTTGCTATAAATACAACAAAAAGTTGTCTTGTACTTAACACTTTTTTCTACCCTTTAGATTAAACTATGTGATTTTTAACTAATTGAGATATGCAGAATTCATTTCTGAAATCCAAAATTTTCTATCACCCACTAATTTTCTTTAATGACACTTTCTACATATGTACATTTGCTATAAATACAACAAAAAAGTTGTCTTGTACTTAACACTTTTTTCTGTCCTTTAGATTAAACTGTGTGATTTTAACTAATTGAGATATGCAGAATTCATTTCTGAAATCCAAAATTTTCTATCACCCACTAATTTTCTTAATGACACTTTGTACATATGTACATTTGCTATAAATACAACAAAAAAGTTGTCTTGTACTTAACACTTTTTTTCTGTCCTTTAGATGAAACTATGTGATTTTAACTAATTGAGATATGCAGAATTAATTTCTGAAATCCAAAATTTTCTATCACCCACTAATTTTCTTTAATGACACTTTGTACATATGTACATTTGCTATAAATACAACAAAAAAGTTGTCTTGTACTTAACACTTTTTTTCTGTCCTTTAGATTAAACTATGTGATTTTAACTAATTGAGATATGCAGAATTCATTTCTGAAATCCAAATTTTCTATCACCCACTAATTTTCTTTAATGACACTTTGTACATATGTACATTTGCTATAAATACAACAAAAAAGTTGTCTTGTACTTAACACTTTTTTTCTGTCCTTTAGATTAAACTATGTGATTTAACTAATTGAGATATGCAGAATTCATTTCTGAAATCCAAAATTTTCTATCACCCACTAATTTTCTTTAATGACACTTTCTACATATGTACATTGCTATAAATACAACAAAAAAGTTGTCTTGTACTTAACACTTTTTTCTGTCCTGTAGATTAAACTATGTGATTTTAACTAATTGAGATATGCAGAATTCATTTCTGAAATCCAAAATTTCTATCACCCACTAATTTTCTTTAATGACACTTTCTACATATGTACATTTGCTATAAATACAACAAAAAGTTGTCTTGTAACTTAACAATTTTTTTCTGTCCTGTAGATTAAACTATGTGATTTTAACTAATTGAGATATGCAGAATTCATTTCTGAAATCCAAAATTTTCTATCACCCACTAATTTTCTTTAATGACACTTTCTACATATGTACATTTGCTATAAAAACAAAAAAAAGTTGTCTTGTACTTAACACTTTTTTCTGTCCTTTAGATTAAACTATGTGATTTTAACTAATTGAGATATGCAGAATTCATTCTGAAATCCAAAATTTTCTATCACCACTAATTTTCTTTAATGACACTTTGTACATATGTACATTTGCTATAAATACAACAAAAAGTTGTCTTGTACTTAACACTTTTTTTTCTGTCCTTTAGATTAAACTATGTGATTTTAACTAATTGAGATATGCAGAATTCATTTCTGAAATCCAAAATTTTCTATCACCCACTAATTTCTTTAATGACACTTTGTACATATGTACATTTGCTATAAATACAACAAAAAAGTTGTCTTGTTCTTAACACTTTTTTTCTACCCTTTAGATTAAACTATGTGATTTAACTAATTGAGATATGCAGAATTCATTTCTGAAATCCAAAATTTTCTATCACCCACTAATTTTCTTTAATGACACTTTGTACATATGTACATTTGCTATAAATACAACAAAAAAGTTGTCTTGTACTTAACACTTTTTTTCTGTCCTTTGGATTAAACTATGTGATTTTAACTAATTGAGATGTGCTGAATTCAATTTTGAAATCCAAAATTTTCTATCACCAATAATGTTTTGTAATTACATTTTTTAATTGTATAAGTTAGTTATAATGACAAACATAACAATTGCAAAGAACACCAAAGTAAAATGTCTTTGTTGATCGTTTGTGCTTATCCAGGTGGTCCATATTTGAACCCCGGTGCCGATAAGGATGACGGTTTTTTTCCGTACATGTAGTTAGGTAAAAGGTTTGCTTGTAAATTAATTACACTGGTCAACACGCTTTTTGTCTCGTGAGTACCAATAACTATAATTGTACTTAATGCAGTTTTTATCGTGTTTTCAAATATGTATTCGGAATTGCTGGAACACCGAGTTTTTTAATTTCAATTTCAATTAATGGATTTAAGTGATTATTTTTAAATAAACTTTTTTTCGTCCATTTGTCCATTGTAAAACGAAACCAAATGAGCTAACTCAGGAGATTTCAGCTATGGAAACGAGATATCAAGGCAAATGGAATCCTAATATGCTTCCCGATTATTTTTGGACCATCAAGAAGGATGCTCCACAGGCGAAATATAGCAGAAAATCGTCATTTCTTACTTTCTAGGCGTGTCCGAAGTTTCGAATACTGTGTAGTTACGAATGTAGAAAATATTAAAGTGTTTGAAATTATAAATTTCTGTCTCTCGGAAACCTTGTGTGATGGAGAAAAACCGATATTATATTTGAATTCAGGAGAACAAATACTATCAGAATCACATATTTTTCTTTCTGAGACAAAAAAAAAGTTTATTTTTTGTTGCTCAGTGTTACTAGATGCTTGTTTCATAAAACTATCAGTTTGCGTATAAGTAGTGTGGATTCACAATTCAAACGGCTAAAACTTGAAACCTGCTTCAAAAATATACCAGTGTAAAATAGTAGTTAGCAGTGCAAGACCCATATTTAAGAGTATCATTAAGCAGTGTAACTGCAATGCTGCTTCATATAGCCTACAGGGTGTCCACAAAGTCCTACTACAAAAATAATATAACTTAGCTCATAAATTATTTGAGATAGAGACATAAGTAATTTGCAATGTATTCTACATCTCCCAAGTTTTGTTTACATTTGTTGCAGATTTTGATTTAAACGACAATGACGACACCACAGGCCTAGCCTAGCCTAATCGTATGGGACGAGATGTCCCTGACATTATAGGGACTTACTTAATTGCCCTCTTTGTCCAAGGATATAAATATGAGATGGGTATCTTCAAAAGGTGTTTCCTTACGATGGCCATACAAAACTCCATAGTAATTCCACCGGAGGTCAAGCGTGGGCTGTTGTTCGGCGTTTCTGGAGGGCGCCTCTGGTGAATGTAGGTTCATCAGTGCGCCGTCCCGGTCGCTGATTGGTTGGAGCTCCATCCGCAAGCCGCGCTTGAAGTCCTGGTCGAGTTGAATTCAAATTAAAATTAAAAATTATAATTTAGGTTGAATTTAAATTTGGAAGTTTCTTAGACTGAAGTTCCGAGGAGAAATCGCTGTTGGGAGAAGAAAATCAAAAGGCCCTTTTCAAGGTGGAAAATATCCAATGTGTATGGTGATATGCTGAGTCTGGTAAATCACCAGTACCCCTATATCCGAACGTTATGGCGGTTAACAAGTCCATACACAAAGAAAGTCGCTTCACCAGAGAACAACACCCTCTGTAGGTACTCATTGTCTTTGTTTATTGCGTTCATTATGGAATAAGCAATTTCAGCACGCCGAGGGAAGTCAGTTGGCAGCAACGCTTTTGTAATTTCAATTTTACACGCCTGAAGATGTAGCCGCTTATGAAGGACTTTACGAATGGTTGATTGTGGTAAATGCAGTTCCCGTGAAGCACGTTGAACCGATTGTTGAGGTCTGGGTTGAAATGCAAGTTGCACATTGTCGATAGTTTTTTTGTGTCACACCTGTTCGTCCACTCCGTGGCAAGTCCATTACACTGTCAGTCCCTGGCCAATCTAATTATGGATGATTTTGATGAAGGATCTCTTCCATATTGCCGGCGGAAATTTCGCTGAACTGTTACTGGTGATTTACCAAACTCAGAATATCACCCACACATTGGGCCTTTTCCTGTGGTGTCGTCATTGTCGTTTAAATCACAATCAGCAAAAAACGTAAACAAAACTTTGGGAGATGTAGAATACAATGCAAAAAACACGCATGCCTTTATCTCAAATAGTAAAGTAATGATCCCACTACAGGCCTCAGGAGGCCTTTGGGGCAGTAGGAGGTCAAGGCTCCCACTTTTTTCTAGATAATAGGCACTTGGTGTTAGCCGGGTTGTCAGCCCTACGTAACGGCCGCCTTTACCCCAGAACAAGCGTCTGGTACTCATTTCCGTTAGAGGCTCAGTCGACCCCAGGGTCATAGTGCCGCCAGAAGGTTTGGGTCAGTTTAAAAATCCTGACTCCATTGGGACTCGAATCCTAAACCTTCCGGCTTGTAGCGCAGTGCCTTAACCACTACGCTATAATTTACCAGCTAAGTTACACTGTTTTGGTAGCAGGACTTTATGGACACCCTGCAATATGAGCATAATTAATTTACACTGTCGGCCGCGGTGGACTAGTGGTTATGCTCCTTGCCTCTGGTCCCGAGGGTCGCGGGTTCAAACCCGGCCAGGGACGATGGAGTTTTTAGGACGGAAAAATCCAAAGAGTAAGTCCTCCGGGAGGGACTTTAAGCCGTGGGGTCCGAGTCTGAAGATTTTCAGGCTCGTAAAAAATCCTTAAGCCTGAATGAAAAGGCCTCTAAGCAAAATTTACCGAATTTTCCCGTCTTAATACTATCTTGGTTTCCTAGATGTCAGTAAGAGGCGGAACGCTGACCACGTACCACTCAAAATGACATCTATACGAAAAACAAGTGTAACTAAATTAGTATGGTTCAAATTCTTCCCTGTATGGGGAGAGCGCCTAAATCTCTGTAAAGGGAAAACCATAGGCTTACAATACAATACAATACAATACAATAAATTTACACTACTAATAAGTAATCTATTTTTTGAGTTAAAAGGTAACAGTGTACACAATTAAAAAATAATACCAACATACTTACCTTGAAAAAAAAAATATATATTGATTTTCCTTACGAATTTATTTTTGTTCTTTTTAAATTATTTTGACATTATTATAACTTTGGTAAAGAACAACGATGCAACAGGGCTACTATGTTTTGGAACCATGTGTAAATGAAGGCCTTGAAATCCAGCTTAGATAATATAATTGTTGTCTATTACATATATTCATTACATAATGTTACACAGCTAGCTTCTAAAAGCAGTGTAGCAATTTAGGAGTGCAGGTTAGTGTCTACGAAACAAGATTTATCAGACTGATAACTAAAAAATTGTACACTGCTAATAAGTAACTACTGAAAGTATAACTTTTATGTATTTTATGTAACAGGGTCCAGGCCCCATTTCATTAGAAACAATATTCCCTAACATGATTAACAGTGATGTACACAAAACACATGACAAAACAACGAAACCTAATGTCTACAGCTAAAGATTCTACACGCTATCAGCTTAGATACCAAACCTTTATAAATAAGAATAAAATACAAAAACAAATGTAAATAATGAAACCAATAAGATAATAATGGCAGTAAAAAGGAGAAATGCTACTCGCTTTTTCAATTCATTCCACTGTAAGATGACGAAGTACTTGTTTTAGTGGCATCATATACGATACATGAGTACCAGATTCGAGGAGGACTTGGTAAAGGGAGGCGTTAAGCTGGACCGCCGCGATATCCGCAAAACGTGTGAAATTGTAGGTCTTATATAAATTGTACTATTACCATTATTATCCTTACTTTCAGCATTATTAATCGGCCTCGGTGGACTGAGGATTACATTCCTTACCTCCGCTCCGGAGGGTCGCGGGTTCAAACACGGCTGAGGTCGATGGCTCTTTTAGGAATGGAGAATCCAAGGAATTCCCATCAGGAAATTCAAACCATGGGTCCCTAGTGTGAAGATTTGCGAACAAAATGATTGAGTTAGATTAAATAATAATTCTCATGAATTCTGTTATTGTTCTGTTAAAATATATCTTACAATTCACTTAACAATATACGCTAGATTCAAAATTTTACAAACATAAAATATGGCTATACGCGATGCGATCGGTAAAGAAGTTAGCGCATTGCAAAAGGCAATTCACAAAATAACAATTTTAACACGAAACAGGGCATTAATCCACTGCTAGATGTTCCCTTTATCAACTGTTAAGTGTCATTCATAAACATACAAGATCTGTAAAAGCTTCTTATCTGTTTAGAATCAAATGTTAAGCCGGATGCGGAGACCGGATACCATAAAATCATAAAAGTGGGTGTTTTGCATTATATTTAGGCGATACATCAAAATCGATTTTATATTCGTTATCAGCACGTCTCGATACATATAGATCACTTAATTTTATTTACATGAGCGTTTCATTGTTTATCAGTGTCAATCTGCCAAAGGACAGATCCTTCACTGCAATCATAGCATTTTCATGCTATGTTTTGCACCTTTACTAGGGAATTATAGGTGTGATAGCTTCCCTTTGCTATCCACACAGGTGGCGTTGAAGGTGATAAAGATAATGATCGTGATAGCAGAATGATTTCCAGGGACCGTTGGGCCCTAGGCTTGCTGATATTTGTCTCACAGGTGAGAAAAAAAAACAAAAAAAAAACAAAAAAACCCACCCAGGAAGCCTGTCCCAACCGGGAATGGAACGCGGGTCCGCTGCGTGACAAGGCAGTACGCTACCTCGATATCAGATCAGTGGTAATGAGAATAAAGTTTTAGTAAGTTTTTGGACCAAAGAGAGATGAACAGAGAAGCAAATGACATCATAACAGTGAGCTACATGATCTTTATGGGAAACCAGATGTAATAAGAACAGTTACGTTTCGTACAGTGTAATGGGCAGGACATGAGACACGAATGGGGAATGAATGAGGGGCTTGGAAAATCCTTGTAGGAAATCCAGAGAGAAAGCTCCCAGTAGGTTGGTCAAAATTGAGGTTGGGAAAAAATCTTTAACCATGATTTGAGAGAAGTAGATTATACAGGAGATGATTGTAAAACAATAACTCAGAATAGGGGATTATTGAGAGCTTACGTGTACGCGAAAATGAACCTACGAGTTCGATATTGCCAGCGAGTTAGTTTATCAGTGTCATGGATAAGAATCTCGGTTCCAAAGTCAGAGCATTGTTCCATGTAATCTTCGACAACACATTGATCTGATAGATGCGAGATTCTAACGCCAGATTATATTAATAAGCAGACTTACTCCCCATATTGCTATGACATCATCATTGTGAATTCAGAAGAAACAGATCTACAACGGATCAGATTTTTAGTATAGGACAAATTTTAGAAGGAAATGGGAATATAATGGTACTGTATATTAACTATATGTAGACTTAAAAAGAAACATACGATTCAATTAAGAGGGAGAAGTCATATAGTATCCTTCTTGAGTTCGGAATTCCTAAAAAGTTAGACTTATACGGATGTGTCTAAATGACACAAAGAGGAGGGCGCGTGTAGGCAAACAGTTTTCGGATACTTTTGAAATTCCCAATGGGTTGAAACAAGGAGACGAACTAATCTCCTCTACTATTTAATTTTGTACTAGAGAATGCAATAAAATGTTTAGAGGATGAAGAAGGCCTACACCTTAAAGTTATTAATAAGCTGTTAGTTTATGCTGATTATGTAGTACTACTGGGAGATAGCAAGGTGATACTAAGGACCAACAAAACATTATTGAGTAACACTAAGAAATAGTGGACTGGAAGTAAATATCAATAAAACTAAATATATGGTCACACATAGAAATACATAATGTATATGGACAGCTAATGACCAATGAGGGAAATTTTGAAGAAGTGGCTGAATTCAAATACCTAGGAACAATAATCACAAATAGGAATGAGATGCACAAAGAAATTAAACATAGGCTCATTTCTGGAAATGTATGCTATTATGCATTATGGGAAATCTTGTCGTAACAACTCAATTCAAAATATGTTAAACTGAAGATATACAGGGTGTAAATGAATTATGCCGCACAAATCTAACTGCTTACAGAGGGTATTATACAAGCAATTTGAAATAGGGAACCAATGGTCTACGAAAGAAAATGGGCTAGTTATAGGAAATCAAAGTAATCGATAATTAATACGGATAAATCGATAGGAGAGCAAAATAGGAGAGAAAATTATACTAGAATAACTTCAGATCTTGGTAATAATTCCGAGATTCTGATTGCTAATAATTCATCAACAACATCTATGAAAAAAATGGGTTATCAAATTACTCAAAATTTCGAACTTAGTAGATGATTGCACGCCACTGCACTGGTTAAAATGGCATAGGTACAATGAGAGCCTTAGTTCAGAGTGAAACAAGCAGAATCTCTGTAGTTAATGCGTGGCTTAATGGTTAAAACGATGGATTTGAGATTCGAACATCGATGGTTCAAATCGCGGCAGGTAATTTTTTTTCTTTCCTTTTGTGTGTACTGTGATTTATTGACAATAAAATGTTTTTCATTATAGACATGCGCAAAATACCTATTCCTGTATTGGTTATTACATTAACATCTTATTAGAAGTTACTTCAGTATCAGTCGCATTACATGAAAGCATCATGGAACATTTTTACAGTTATGCTGCACTTTCCGAAATGCATCTGATTTATGTGCAGTAAAAGGTAATGGTGCAAGAGCTGCTACCATGTACACGGAGCGGTATCCAAATAGACACCATCCTCATCGAACAACCTTAGAATCTGTTGATAGACGTTTGCGGAGCATGGGACGTTGAAGATAATTACATTTGCGTTGGTAGTAATACTGCTATAACCACGAAGCTAGAAGGCGCATACTTGTTGCAAGTTACAGTCTCTGTATCATATTAGTTCCATTTTAATTTAAAATAATCAGTGGCGTGCAAACCATTGTACAAATTGAAACATAATTTGGATATTTTTATTCGTAGACCATTAGTTCAGTATCTCAAAATGCTTATATAATACCCCTCAAACCGTAGTTAAATTTGTGCGGTATAATTAATTTATACCCTGTATAACTGTTATTCTATCAGTTATATATTTTTTTTGTAAGCCTATGTTTTCCCTTTACGGAGATTTAGGCGCTCTCCCCCTACAGGGAAATATTAATTTAGTTACACTTGTTTTTCGTATAGATGTCATTTTGAGTGGTACGTGTTCAGCGTTCCGCCTCATACTGACATCTAGGAAACCAAGGTAGTACTAGGATGGGAAAATTCGGTAAATTTTGCTTAGAGGCCTTTTCATTCAGGCTTAAGGATTTTTTACGAGCCTGAAAATCTTCAGACTCGGAATCCACGGCTTTAAGTCCCTCCCGGAGGACTTGCTCCTTGGATTTTTCCGTCCTAAAAAACCCATCGACCCCGGCCGGGTTTGAACTCGCGACCCTTGTGACCAGAGGAAAGGAGCATAACCACTAGTCCACCGTTATATTTTATGAATGCAAAACATGGACACTTACTTTAAGGGAGGAAAGGAGAATAAACTTCTTAGGAAATATTTAGGAGAAAAGAGAGATGAGCAGACAGGTGAATGGAAGAGTCTAAATAACAGTGAACTGCATGGTCCTTATGGGAAGTCAGGTATAATAAGAACAGTTGTGTGTCATAGACGTGTAGCACGAATGGGGAAATAAAGAGGGGCATGAAAGCTTCGTGTAGGAAAACCAGGGGCAAAACGCCCAGTTGGTATATTAAGAACGACATGGAAGATTTACATTAACCATGATTTGAGAGAAGTAGATTATACAGGGAGATGATTGGAAAACATGAGCTCAGGATATATCTGTATGGACAGCTTATGTCCGCGGGGCCAGTGAGTTAGTTATTGACTCCAGATCCTATCAATTTTAATGTATCTTCATAGATACGATATTGTGACCTGTAATAGTTATATTTAAAGTGAAGAGATAATATAGGCCATATCTTGCTTACGAAATACTTGTCAACGCAGTAGGAAAACTTCTGGTTTCTCTTGTTATTGAAACTTCCATAGCTATGCTCTGAACTCTTGGCATATTTGACCATACAAAACAATCACTAGCACAAAGACGTAAGCCCTGTAATTTGGTCTATGACGTCTGTGAGTGGAGCATGTCAACCAGAGTTTCGTGTAACTGATCCTTAGTGGCCAGTGCTCGATTTCTAAGTGACTCACTTTAGTGGAAAACATTCTGAATTGCTTTGAATTCCGTGAAATGGAATTTCGCTGTTAATATTTTTTTTCTGGTTTGAAATGGAGTACACCTTCCATACACACGTGAGATTTATTCAAACATTTCCTCTGGCCGGCCGATTAAATGTAGAAGGGAATTCTGGAAAGGTCGTGGTATAGCTATTCAATGAGACTTAAGTGTGTATGAATAGATTCCTGTAAAATAACATTGAATTCTAGAGGTCAGCTGAATACACGGAAGACAAGTAGCCATATAAGCACCACTCGAAGCTCACATTTCTGAAGTTATGTTAGTTTATTTAGCTTTAATGCTATTATTTAATTCATAAAATTTTGTCATTTCAATATTTCCATAAAGTGGAAACATCCCAGGAATATAATTCAACCTAATTTGTTTTATGGTCTCGCTTGTCGGTTACAGTCCAGTTATTTGTGTTACAAGGCCGCGGTGGACTAGTGGTTGTGCTCCTTGCCTCTGGTCCCGAGAGTCGCGTGTTCAAACCCGGTCGGGGTCTATGGATTTTTTAGGATTGAAAAATCCAAGGAGTAAGTCCTCCGGGTGGGCCTTTAAGCTGTGGGTCCCGAGTTTGCAAATTTTCAGGCTCGTACAAGATCCTGAAGCTTGAATGAAAAGGCCTCTAAGCAAAATTTACCAAATTTTCCCGTCCTAGTACTACCTTGGTTTTCTAGACGTCAGTATGAGGCGGAACGCTGACCACGGACCTCTTAAATGACATCTATATGAAATCAAGTGCAACTAAATTAGTATGGTTCAAATTCTTCCCTGTAGGGGGAGAGCGCCTAAATCTCTTAAGGGACAACATGGGCTTACAAGTACAAATTATTTTTAATTAGTTTTTTTTTTCCTTTTTCCAATATTTGAAGATTATTATTCTTCTTTATCTCAGTTTAACCTCATACCTCATAGGTACATTTTAGTTGCTACACGCCATTTTGCCTTACAGTGGCACGGCCTTTCGGGAGAGAGATTTTAAATTGTGGATCACAATTCCCACACAAGGACATGGAGGGACTCCCTGAATGCGTGATCAGCTCAATGTCAGGGCCTGCTCCGAAACATCACAACATTAAGACGAAACAAACCAAACACACTAAATATGGCGACTATGATAATGATTATTATGATGGCCAGATAATATTTGGGGACAGTTTGGGCTTTAAGGTTCCTGGCATTTTTCTTATAGCTGAGGAAAACTATGAGAAAAACCGTCACATATGTATTAATACTAATAAAATTCATATTAAATTCCGTTGAGGTGAATAGTGAGAGACAACTAGTATCAGATACTCAACCTGCTGATGATGGAAGTTAACTTCCGAAAGGCTTCCAGATAACATTTTAAATGTTATATTTTATAACACAGTTGAGGACGATGGCACCTGCCACAAGTTTTATCTTAAAAAATTATTACTTGAAATATCAGCCGACTCATCACTAAAATTCATTAATATAATTGTAGGCATTTCAGAACTAGTGGTTATATTTTAAGCAGCTGGATTGGTACTTGGTACTGACTGCTGAAGATAGAACAAGTAGTTCTGAAATGCGTACATAATTTTAATGTTGAGGACTCTGATATCTCAGGTACTAATTTTATTGAATATTCCTTTATATTGTTCCCTGAGAGTAGTTAAATTAATAATAATAAATTAATTTACTCAGTCAAAGTTATGTTTATTCCAGAATTCGTAGACGTTCCCTTAATAAAATATCATCATCATCATAGTACATTCACGAATTTAGGCCATTTGTTGACCTGTGTCGGCCCCAAGAGAAACACCATCCAAAAGTCTTTTGAGTGGACGTCCTGGTCTTCTTCTTCCTGCAGGTTGATATCTTAACATTTGTTTGGGTATTCTGTGATCTTCCAATAGATGAACATGTTGCATCCATCTTGACTTATAATCAGAAATCTTGTTTTCTAAAGGTTCCATATGTAATTCTTCTAAGATGTCTTCATTTTTTTTTGTGATCTAGTAGTGTGGTAATAAAATATTATTAATCATAAAATTGGAATTTCGCCAATTTAAATTTGTTAAGAAAAAACACGGTTATCATGGTAAAAGTACTTATGTGGTATAAACAATCGATACAAAATGGAACTTGTTCTCTTCTTCTTATTCATAATTTGAAGGATTTTCATCCAAAACGGATAAATCTGAATATTTGTCTAACGAAATGATCGAAAAGGCAAAGTGGATACAGAGAAATGATTATCCATAAACATTATAGAGAGTTACTGTAAGCAGTATGATTTTTCTGTGAACTGGATGGAAGAGAAATTTGTGAAAAGTATAAAATAGTCTACTAGCTAATACCCGGCGTGCGCTGCTACGCCTAGATAAATGAAAACTAATGTATTTTATGTTTAGTTGAATAAGTAATGTGAAAAATAATTATAAGTTTACATTTTTAGATACCCTGTGCTGATTACTCGGCGTTGCCCGGGAATCTACTTATTCCGATCTTCTTGACATAAATGAGATGAAATACGAAAATTAATGAGTTTTATGTTTAGTTAAATAAGTAGTAGGTAAAATTATATCGTACATTTTTTTAGATACCCCGTGGTGTTAACCCGGAGTTGTCCGGGAATCTACTCATCCCGATCTTCTTGGCATAAATGAGCTGAAAGACGAAAATGAATGCACTTCTTATGATTAGTTGACTAAGTAAAATGAAAAATAATTATAAATGTATATGGTAATTATTTTAATATTCCTCGTGCTGATTATCCGGTGTTGCCCGGGAATCTACTTATCACGGTACTCTTGGCATAAATGAGCTAAAAGACAAAATTCGTTATTCTGAGTTATCCGTAAAATAATACCCGTCATGTGCTGCTATGCTTGCACAGGAATCTACGAACTTGCCTCGATCTTCTTGGCATCAATGAAAGATAAAATGGTTATTGTGAGTTATCCGTAAGAGATAAACATATGCTGTCGCAGAATTTTTTGTAGAGCTTTCTGAGGTATTCAATTCTGTGTACATTAATTTTGCGTATTTGTTATGGTTTAGGCAGCGTAAGCCATTTAAACGTCCCAAGAGCTATTTTTTTTCATGTTTTCCGCTACAAAGGACGATATTTAGCGGTGTAGGAGTTGAGCATCACAACTATCTTATAACCTATGTTCATCCGGAATCTAACATTTTACAAAAGTCCCATCATAATCGGATCAACGGTATGGCCGCGCATAAAGTACGAAAAAAAAATTCATTTTTATATATTAGATAGTGCGTAACTTACAAATAGCGAATCTGTATTTTTTCTGGAAATGTCAATTTCACAGGATATTTTAATGCAGAGAATTTTTATCTCAATAATACGAATTAATATCTTGATAATGATCTGACATGAGGAGATCTAATCGTTGACGAATTCTTGAATAAACGTAACGTTGAGAGATATAACGATTTTTTTATTATTATTAGCTAATTTTGTTATTTTAACTTATTAAAAATAACCTCAACGGTGGTTCAGTATGAATTGTAAAAGTATTGCTTGGTAACGTGTCCCGAAAAGGGGATCGAATCCGGGCCTGCTGCGTATAAGGCAGCAGCGTTACCCCAAGATTATAGGGATGGACACAATACGTGCATATTATTTATATCATGTCAAAGTTAATTAATTTTAATAAGTAAATATAAATTTTACTGTATCTATTTAACAAATAACACTCGTAATACATTCTCGAAATGAACTTGCGCGTATGGAATGTTGAAGTTATTAGGACTGTTTCTAATTAAATTACGAGTAAAAGTAATATATCCAAATATAAACCAACAAAAATTAATCATTGCATAAACTTACAGACGTGAATGTTAACGGCCCATTTCCATTACTATTTATAACAAATTACACAAAGGAAATTCATTTCTATCAGTTCTGCCAAATAACACAATTAAATGAAAATTGTATCACAGCCATTAAGAATACATTTTTAACGTGAATACATTCATTTTGTAACTACTGACAACAATTAACTTATTCATGTCCATATATGTTTGCTCACTTGATGGCCCGGGTGGTTCTAAGTGTTTGTTCCTTACCTCTACTTCCGAGGGTCGCGGATTCAAACCTGACTATTGTCGATGGATTTGTAGGATGGGGAAATTCAAGTGATAAGTGCTCCGGGAGCGACTTTATGCTGTGGGTCCCGAGTCTGAAGATTTTCAAGTTCGTAAAAGAACCTCTAGTTGGAATAAAAATACCTCGGAGCAAAGTACCTAAGTTTCCTGTTAAGTTGTCCCCTCCCTTTAAATAATGCCATATCAATATGTTTCTTCCACTTTCCGTTCATTTTCAACGTCGTACCAAGATCTTCAAGATGTTTCACGTTTTGAAGTATTTGATCTCTGTATTTCCATTCCTCTGCTCTATTAGAAACCGTCCCATTTTTGAAAGTCATTGTTTTTGTCTTACTAATATTTACAGACAATCCCCAATTCCTACAATACATTTCCAGTCGGTCAAAATATTGATATGTTACGAGTTAATGATAATCCAGAAAATTTGATAAACTTGGGTAAATGTCTGGACAAAACGCGGAAAATAAGAACAACACTCACTCATGAATAAATACATGTTATCAAAATGCAATACCATTCATTCTTAATAATTCTACATAATTAACGTATAATGTTATTGTATTATTATGTAATTGTAATATTATTGTATTTTCTTTATGTAATTGTAATATTATTGTTTTATGTTTGTTTTTTTTTTATACTATTAGCAAATATTACTTTATTGTAACGATTGTCAACAACACGTACGGCTTACTGCCCGTGCGATCCATATTTGTAGTAGTAGTAGTAGGACTTTATTAGACAAAAAGTAAGATATTTACAATATTATTTACAAATATGGGTCGCACGGGCAGTAAGCCGTACGTGCTGTTGACAGTCCGTTACAATAAAGTAATAATTGGTACTAGTGTAAAGAAAAATAAAAAAAACAGCAATAACATTACAATTACATAAAGAAAACACAATAAAAATATTACAATTAAATAATAAAATAACATTGTATATATCTTACATGTAGTCTAATAAAGTCCTATTACTACTACTAGTTTCCTGTTAGATGTCTCCTCGAGACGATGTACCAACCACATGTCACTGGCTGACATCTGTAAGGAATAAGGTGTAACTAAATTCGTCTGGTTAAAAATTTCCAACTAGGGAAGCAGTACCCATATCCACTACCCCGCGTAATGAACGGGGTTCAATCATGAATCACAATCATATTGCTTATTTACTTGTAAAATAATTAAAATGGCTACGGTTTATTCATATGTTGGTGAAACGTGCGTCCGTTTTTGCGAATTTTGTAGATAACATTTAAGGCGTTTAGAAATAAAGGGTAGCAAGTGCTAGTTTTGCAATATAAAAACAGGTTTAAAGTTGAAGTTGTATAAGAAAATATTAGGTAATTAAACACTATAATCATAAAATGTTTCTACTCTTAACATATATCCCTTTGTCAATATATAAAATTATGCTTCGAGAATGTAATTGTGCACTATACTCATTTTTCTGACTATTTAAATCATGCCCCAAATGGGAGTCAATGACCAATCACATTTCAATGATTATTTGATTTACAACCAATCACAATCTTTTTCACCTCGATTTTATCAATTTAATTTTATCACTTTAAAATTAAGCTCCTCCTTTTTAACATTCTGAATAGGTCATAGCATTATTTTGCAGCCTCTGCCTGTGACTACCAGATTGTATATATAGTGCACGAATGTTACCAGATAGTGCTTGTGATATATAATATAAAACATTTGTAGCAATTGATTATACCAAAAAAAAACATTATTTCCCAGGAATTTACGTTCCACAAAAATATAATTGACATATTTACATCATAGAACATCATAAATTAATTAATAACCTATAATGTTGTTAATAAATGTATCCGATAGGGTGCATTCTTACAATATTGCGATCCTCTGGCAATAAATAATATAATCTGGTTGCAGTGATGAACAAATGAAGCATAACAATATTTTTTCATTTGATTTCAAACATTGCTGTTTACATTAAATATATAAATATTTTGAAATAACTATATTTAAATAATGATTTGTGAGTGAACAGCTTAATTTTATTCGTTAAATTGTCCTAACAAATACCACTCTTGATTTCCAAATTTTCTAGATAAATTGGAAATCACTCGTGGCAATACTTATGAAAAATACAACGCATTGTTTCTATCTGCCTCAATTGTATTGTAATCAACTATGTAATTATTTATATCATCACTCCAGGGATTAGGCAATTGCCCGTTCCGACTTCATAATGCATCAGCCCAACGTCTTCTAGGTCTTCGAACATCACGTCTTCCTCTTGCTTGATAATTTTTTATATTTATTGTAATTTAGATATTAGACTAATTTTGGTACTTTTTCTAACATGGTTTAGTGGTACACAAGGCCTAGAGGCCCTACTTCTGCCAGGTGGAATAAATCTATTATTATTATTATTATTATTATTATTATTATTATTATTATTATTATTACAGTGTATATTGTACTGTAAAAAGGTAACGTAAAGTGATCCCACTACAGGTCTCAGGAGGCCCTTGGGGTACTAGGAGGTTAAGGCTCCTACTTTTCTGGACAATCGGCACTTGATGTCAGCCGGGTTGCCAGCCTCACGTGACGGCCTTTTTACCCCCAGAAAAAGTGTCTGGTACTCATTTCCCCAGGCCATAATACCACCAGAAGGTATGGGTCAGTTTAAAAATCTTGACCCCACCGGGAATCGAACTCTCGACCTTCCGGCTTGTGGTGTACTGCCTTAACCACTACGCTATTGCATGCCTCTCACATTGTACTGTAGTTAATTTTTTTCGGTCTTTAGTTAAAACACAAATACTGAAATGAGATATGTTATGAAATAAAGTAATATTTTACAATTCTCTTTAGCATTAAGTAGTTAGAATCATGACTCAAAGCTGAGTTCAAAAAATCGGCCAGATTTATTTCAGAGGCTTTTATTTTAGTAGTAGTAGTAGGACTTTATTAGGCAAGAAAGTAAGATATTTACAATATTATTTACAAATATGGGACGCACGGGCAGTGAGCCATACGTGCTGTTGACAGTCCGTTACAATAAAGTAATAATTGGTAATAGTATAAAGAAAAAAACAATAACATTACAATTACATAAAGAAAACATAGTAATATTACAATTACATAATAATACAATAGCAATATACACTAATTAAGTTATGTATAATTATTAAGAATTAATGGTATTGCATTTTGATAACATATATTTATTCATGAATGAGTGTTGTTCTTATTTTCCGCGTTTTGTCCAGATTATCCAATTTTCTGGACTTACCATTAACTCGTAGCATGCCAATCTTTCCCGATTTGAATTTAGAAATGTTTCCGGTAATAACTGACGTCTCCAATATTATATATAATCACATTTTCCTAATATATGTATATCATCTTCAAAGTTCCCGCACATTGGACATATTCGCATATCGTGATCGTCGCTATTTTTTAGAAATTTCAATGCCCCTAGCCTAAACCAAGCAAGCCCTGATCTCTCTTTAAATCCTAGGTTGAGTACATACGATTATTTTCCCCAAACGTGGCATTTATATAGTCCTCTTAAGTACTACTACTAAGTGGTGACGATGATTGGGAACGTCCTATGTACTGCATACTGGTGTCCTAAGAGGCTTCTGGCAGCTAATTCCTTTTGGCTATCGAGATGAGGTTGTGAATCATTAACCCTAGCCATTTGGCGGCAAGATGTGTTCTGCCTAACAAGTCGATAGTTGGTTAAGAAGTGTGAGTTATCACATTAGAATAGGGCGTCAGAAACTGCTGTGCCGGCGAGCCGAGATTCGGATCGCCAACGAGCACAGAATGAGCATCGCTATTCTAGGCGAAGGAACATCGTATAGTTTAATTGGCAACTTTTAAGTAATGTAAATATACAATAAGGGACTCACGGCCTCACTTCCCTACGAAGAAAATCCTAATCAGGTTTTTTATACTTTGAAAATATCATAGATCAATCTGGGGTTGAATCTGTGGCCTTTGGATCAAGTAGGCAGAAGATCAGAGAAGTGGACTCAAAACAAGTAATTTAAAATAAAGAAATGGAAGATATGTAAATTCAAGATGCGCTAGCTAAAAAGTGGAGATAAATTCAACTATTACCTTTAAGTTAAAATAGATTGTTTTTTAATTAAAATATAGTAGATAATTGTTCCATTTGTTTATCTTCACTTTGTAGTTACTGCATTTTGAGTATATTATCAATACTTGTGGCACTGTAAGGTGAGCTTTAAACAAACCTTTAACAGGAAAATTAACTCACCAGTCTTTTAACCCTTTCATTGTTTTCATGACAACTAAGAAAAATATCGACCTTGCTGGTCTAGGGGTTAACTTCTTTATCTCTCCTACCGAGGGTCACGGATTCAAATTCGACCAACGTCGATGATTTTTTATAGCATGGGAAACATTAGAGTCATGTCTTCGGGAGAGGCTTTAAGCTGTAGGTCCCGAATTTTGATATTTTCGGTCTCTTAACCCATTCGCTTCAGGTTTAAATGGTCAGTTCATTTTCTCAGAAACCGGATTTAAGTTACCGTATTTATATTGTCTATTTTCAGGCATTGAAAACAAATGATAACGATACTTGAGATCGCTGTAAGGGTGAAGACAAAAACCATTCCTCTACTATTCATAAATATTGCCAAGGGATGTTCAGACTATTGCAAAATATATAACAGCTGAGTTAAACGAGTGTACCTCGTCTTCTGAGTTAAAGGTCATTTAATGGCCGGAGAGTCTACCTCGTCTTTTGAGGCTAATGGTTTAATAGAACCTTAAGCCCAAATTAAAGGCTTTGACCGAGGAAACTTTAAAAGGACTTTCCTATCCACGTCATACCTTACTTGGCTACTAGATGTCTCTCTGAGACAAAGACACAATCACTTGTCACTCTATGACATCTGTAGGGAAATAAGCATAATTATCTTCATTAAGTAACTCCAGTAAGGGAGCACCACATGGGGATGTACGGGTATAGACAGACAGAAAAATGTCTGAGGATCCAGAACTGTTATTATTTCAAAAAGAAAGTCTGGTTTTATGTTTTATAGCCATGCTTGGGTTTTCATATTATAGTTATCATGGATTTAATTTTATTTAGGAATATTCCACAATACCGTGTTTCTCCTTCAACCCAAAGTGATTTGTCGCCATAGGTTCCAGTCTAAAGCATCTTCTTCCCTCAAATCTCTAGCTTTATACTTCTCTTCACTCTATCCATCCATCGTTCTCTAGACTTTCCTCTTCCACTTCTTCCATTAGCTTTCTAATTAAAGATATTCTTTGGTATTCTCACTTCTTCCATTCTTATGAGGTGTCCATACCATTTCAAACGCTTTTCTTCTATTTTTGCTAATACGTTTTTTTTTTCAACTTGCATAAGTTCCCTTATTGTGCTGTTTTTGACCTTATCCCTTCTTGAAATTCTTATCGATCGCCTCCAAAAATCAATTTCTGCTGCTAACAACTTGTTGGCTTGTATTCTACTTACTGTACAGGTTTCGGATCCATATAAATAAAATGCTTAGTAACATAATTTGAAATATAGTTTTCTTCGTTATATATATTATATTTCTATTCCAAAGCACTGAGTTCAACATACCAATGATTCTTCTTCAATCAGTTTTTCTTCTTTCAATTTCTGCACTTTAATTCTCACTATTATCTAAAATAGATCCTAAATATTTAAAATGTTTAACATTACATATTCTTCATGAATTATATTTTAGCTCATCTGTTGTATCCAATGAAATTAAAATTTAAATTAAATGGAAATGATAAATTATTATAAAACAATGGTCGGAATTCACACTATGATCTTACAATTGGATAGAATTCGAAGTTTTTCGTATTTATATTGAATCCGATACAACCAGCTGCTACTTGAACATTTCCCTACAATTAGTTTTATTTTCGTTGCTGAAACATGCGATTGTAGTCATTACAACAACACCGATAAGAACGTAATCATCAGGGTTAGTGAATCCAACATCGAACCCTTAAAGTGCAGGACGACCTGATTATTGAAACGACATAAACAACACGAGGACGAGGAGCAATAGGAACACATCGCCATGTCGGGACCAGTACAGTCAGGTGCTGCAAAATTATATAATACAGCAATCAATTGCAATTGAACAATAAATAACTAAAACATTATGCAGTATTGTCGATGATAAATTCAGAGAAACAAACATAAAACAATGCACACTTTGTAAGTCCACCAATAGCTGTAATAAATGAATCAAAACTGAAATGAACTGTACTCCCTGAACGTATTACACAATTGTATAGTAATCGGACGATACTGGGCACGACCGCATCCTATTCGCCACCTCTCTCTATACTCCGCGTGTTACGTAACCAGTAGCGTACGTTTTGATGTTCAATCTCCTAGGCTTGGTAATCATACTAATTACAGTCATCCAGAATGTTTGTGCGTTAACAATGTTTCATCTTATCTCAGTTGGCTAATCTCTATTTTTGTGACACCTCAACCACACATTTCTTTTTAATACCCTTTTCCCATCTAGTTGTGGGTTTCCTCTCTTCTTTTTTCCTCGTGGGTTCTTAAGTAACAAATCTATGTTAAATTGATTATTTCTTATCATTACGTATCTATTCATCCTAAGCATTGCATATATTCTATCTCTTTAAAATTATCTTACGTAAATTTCATGTTCTACCTAACATATTTCTAATTTTGTTTTTTCTACATATTCTAGCTGCATGCTTTGAATCTCTGCGATTATCAGTTCTCAATTTCTCAATCTCTTGTGTAATAATTATAATAACAAATGTCATCATCATCCGGTATCATGGCAGCTGCCGCCGTCTTCTGAAAACCAAACACCATTGATCTTCCTCCAATCCTCTGATATTCATAACCGCTTGTGCCCCTTCTATCCAAGTTTTCTTCGGTCATCCTCTCTTCCTCCTTTCCATTGGAATCCATTCCATGATGGCCATACCACTGTAATCTTTTCTTTTCTATAATGCCTATGATGTACGTCTCCTCTTGAGCACCCATAATTTCCCTTATTTCTTTATTTCGTATTCTATCAATTCTTGATTTTCCAACTGATCTTCTTAAAACATCCATTTCTGTACTTAAAATTCGTTTCATTTCCCTGGTAGGAATTTGCCAAACTTCAGCATCATATGTTAGAATGCTCTGAATTATCGTTTGATATATTTGCAATTTTCTAGATCAACCAAACAGAGTTTAAAAGCATGTATTGCTTGTTTTGTTTGTGCATTTCTAATTTTAATGTTCACTGTGGTATCACCTGAATTGTCTAATTTTGTTCCTAAACAATTGCATTCAATATTAGGTTTTAGTTCTTCTCCATTGTTGAAATTTATAATTTCTATTTCTTCTCCTATACACATATATTTAGATTTCTGTATATTTATATAAAGTCCCCATTTTCATATTCTTCTTCAGTTTCTTCTTCTTCTTCTTCTTCCTTCCAAGTATTAGGCCAAGGCCTGTTAGATCCTATAAAAAATTTCTGGGAAATTCTCGTATAAGACTTGAAAGCATAATAATAGTCCCTTCGATTGGTTGCTGGCCGAAGGAAGGCAAGACCAGTGATGGGGCTGCCATCTTATAGCCTCTGGTCAGGCTTTTCTGGAGAAGAAAAGAAAATAAAGGACAGAAGAAATGGAAGAAAAGAAAGACTCCCTAACCCTCGGATGTTCTAATAGCGTCGGGGTCGAAAAAACAAGAGTTAACCAAGAGAGGTTATTTAGTAAAGTTAAAAGAGTGCAAAACATAAGTAAGTGGAAGAAATGTTTTGCTCAGCTTGGGCACCTAATGGTCGCCATCCACATATCCCCTAGTTGAGGACCCTGAGGGTTTCTTTTAGTTTCAATAATAATAATAATAATATAACAACAATAATAATAATAATAATAATAATAATAATAATAATAATAATAATAATAATAATAATAATAATAATAATAATAATAATAATAACAATAATAATAATGTTAATAATAATACTTTCCTCTATCGTAATTGAAACGATTTTTTTAAAGACAACCAATGCAGTAATAAGTAAAGGTTAGCGATCTCATTAAAACTTTATTTTAGAGCTAACATCATCATCATCATCATCACTCCAGGGATTAGGCAATTGCCCGTTCCGACTTCATATTGCATCAGCCCAACGTCTTCTAGGTCTTCCAACATCACGCCTTCCTCTTGCTTGATAATTTCTGGCTAACAATGGATATCTCTCCTTGCTCATTCCATCCATGTGATCAATCCATTTCTGTCTGTAATTCGTGACTTTCCATGAAGCTTCTCAGTAAGATAAATGTCTCCTGGAAGCGTTACGAGCGCTTCGCAGGACAAGGATGGTGGAAGGGCTGCTTCCTCTGAGCCTCCAAACATGCTCCTCTGGGTATCCACCCCCCAAGAGAGGGCTGCTTCTTCCGCTCTTCAAGCCCTACAAGTTTAGCTGTGCTATTCCTTGTCGCCCTGTTGACCGTTGAAGACTTGACTTGACGAAGATGTGGCCGCCCAATATGGATACAGACGCCATTCCTTCGTTGTGAGCTATACTTAGTTCCCCTCGCCTCTTACCCACCAGCAAGATTAACCTAAGTCAATCTTCCCCAGTAGAGTCGTCTGGTTCATCGGGTACTAAGCCCCCCCACCACGTCAAGGTGATAGCTCCTGGGGGGGTTTAGAGCTAACAAATATAGTAATTGCTTTGTTTCTTGTGAGTTTGTCATGTTGGATGAATGTATTCATTACAAATTAACAACTGATTCAGAGCTTTGATTACGTGGTGGGAAGGGCAAGAAAACTTGTTCGGTAGAAGCAGATAAATAAGAAAACCAATCATTTTCTTTCTGTTCTCAATTTCTCAATCTCTTCCTTCTTCAGTCTCCCCCTCCTCTCTTCAGCCATCAATCAAGTGCAGTTCTTAGGGTTCTCGGAGAAGAAACCTTAACGCTTTTCTCGTCTTGCAAAGTCTATCAACATCTCAGACCAAAATTAAACCGGCAACGAGTTTCTGAATCAAACCTTTAAATTAAATAACATTCCACACTATAACAAATCCTTCCGATTTCCCATCTATGGCAATTGTTTTCTTATCTAAACTTTATAATTACTGTATTAACTTCAAAACTATACTCAATTTTAAAATCTATATATGTATAAACTAGCTAATACCCGGTGTGCGCTACTACGCCTAATTAAATAAAATTTTGAAGGTTAAATAAATTATATGGTATACGCTGAGAGGAACCAAACATGGCGATTGTTAGTTTTTAATTTCGAATTTCAGGTAAATCTCCACTTGTAATTGTTGGATTTCGCTCATGTTTTGGATAATACTTACCTCGATTTATTTCAATAGGATATGATGTGTTTCGTTGTGAAACATCGAAAATTGTGACCGCTAGAGCGATTTTTAAATTTTCAATTCGGTGAACTCCATCTAATGGTTTTAGAAGATCCAATTGTGAATCTAAACCATCCAGGGAGCCACTGAAACGCACACAAAATATTTAATCAAAATCGGCCAAGTCATTAGGCAATTTTTAATTTCGAGTTTCAAGTAAACCTCCACTTCTAATTGTCAGATTTCGCTCATTTTTGGATAATATCTACCTTGGTTTATTTCAATATGATATACTGTGTTTCATTGTGAAACATAGAAAAATGTGACTACTAGAGCGGTTTTTAAATGTTAACTTCAGATGAACTCCAACACCTAATGGCTTCAGAGAGTCCAATTGTGAATCTAAAGAATCGGGAGGACCCAATCAGACACAGACACAGACACACACACACACACACACACACACACACACACACACACACACACACACACACACACACGAACTAATCAAAATCGATACAGTCGTTTAGGAGTTCAGTGACAAAACACGTATAAAAGAATTATATATATATATATATATATATATATATATATATATATATATATATATATATATATGCTTAGACAAAATAGTTACGTACCATTTTACCCTCTATTTGTGAATTTTTTAGTAGCTATTGATTAACTTTAGTGTTATCAATAAAAAATTTAAAACAGTTCTGCCGTTTTTAATTGAAAGACAGTGTTTATGGAAAATCTCTAAGGTGAAAGAGTTAAATTTCTTCTATAGAAGCATGCGATGTACAAAGGAGATGTCAAAAAAAATCTGCCGTTTTTAACAACAAGGCAACGAAATCCAGCGCCAAAGTATCCATTTAAACTACTGGGAAATAATACATGTATATGTGTTAATCACAGAGGTAGACGATCACCCTGCCAATGTAGGGATGACATGTGGTCAGCATGTCGGGTCCACCAGTCGTTATAGCAGTTTTTTCTCAACGTGGAGCCGCTACTTATTGCAGCTACTAAAATTCATCACGATGGTGGGGCTAATTTAGATACTATCACCCCCACATAATCAGTTACGCTCCAACATAAATATATACTCTGCATTTTTATGATCATGCTCTAATACAATGTATAACTAACAATATCTAATATAATATAGAGTGACTTGTTATTTATGGTCGAATTTCGACTACTTGTCGAACACTAGCTAAAATAAATCCACTGTTGTGGTGTAAAGTCGTTGCTTCAAATCGGTGGCCCAGATTCGATTACCATTCGGGGCAAGTTTCCTGGGTTATGATTTTTCAGGGCTTTTCTCGCTTATCGTCCACTGCTGTGGTCTCGAGGTAGCGTGCTGCCTTGTCACGCAGCGGGCCCCGGTTCGATTCCCGGTCGGGACAGGCTCCTGGATGAGGTTTTTTTCGGGGGTTTTCCTCACCTGTAAGATAAATGTCACGAAGCTTAGGGCCCAACGGTCCCCGAAAATCATCCGGCCATCATCCTTATCATTGTTACCATCATCCTTCACCGGAGTGGAAAGCAACGGGAAGCTACCACACCTATAATTCCCTAGTAACACTGTAAAGAGGCATGAAAATGCTATGATTGCAGTGAAAGACCTGCCCTCGGGCAGAATTACTATGGATGGATTCTCGCTTCTAATACAAATGTCAGGAAACTTTAAGGCCAAATACAGTATTCCTGAACATCATCTTGATATCAAAATCACCCATACTATATTCGCTTCGGTGAGTTTTGTCTTGAATATAATGATGACTGGGATTAGCCATCCAGAGAGGCCCTCCATGTCCTCCTGTGGCCAAAAAGTATATACAGCTAAGAGCTGACGAGATGGCGAGCGTAAAGAATGTGTGACTTAATAAAAGAGTCATAACATTTCTATCGCATACGTGATAGTACTATGCGTTCTGAAATATTAGTCACGTTTCTGGACGAATAAAACACAAACTTGATGAACATTGTAATGACAATGAAATAATATTACACGTGGGTTCATAACCCGACTGTGTAAGAAGAGCACAAGGTTTGTGTATGGTTAGTAGAGTTCAAAGCGTAGAACAATCGGCCGCGGTTGGCCTTGCCTCTAGTCCAGAGGGTCGCGAGTTCAAACCCGGCCGGGGTGGGGGAATTATTTTAGGATGGAAAAATCCAAAGAACAAGTCAACCGGAAGGGACTTTATGCCATGGGTCCCGAGTCTGAAGATTTTCTGGCTCGTAAAAGATCCTTAAGTCTGAATAAAATACCTCTAAGCAGAACGTACCGATCTCAACAACTAAGCAATATGTTAGTAGCCTGCTACATGCCTGATTAAATCGATATGTTGACATATCCCATTCATGACATCTAGGAGCAAATAAGGTAGCTAAATTAACTTGGTCTAGTAACTCTAAACAAAGGGGGAGACTATGATTCAACATTGGGCTACATCAATATACTGCAGATAGAGAGAATGCATAGAACCGCGTGCACTGGGATTCACAGCGATAACAACCTCCATGTCTCCATGGGCTCGCGTTCTCGTGATAGTAGCTGTCCCTATTAGGTCCGGGTTACGTGGGACATGTAAGTGTACCTAGAATGATAAATAAAGTTCAAGAAAAATATAAATTATACTAATATTATTATCTCAATTATAACTTTTATCGGCATAAAGTTCTAGCAGTTACATGATATACATTGCATCCGAGATTAGTGACTTGAAATGTCAAGGCAAATGCCGAGTTGAAACTTCAAGTCCACCGCTGTGGTCTCGAGGTACCGTGCTCGAATTTAAATCTTAGTCGGGACAAGTTTACGAGGTCAGCTTTTTTTCGGGGTTTTCTTCACCTATAAGTAAAAATTTTAGGAAACTTCAGGAGTCTAACGGTCCCCGAACATCATATGGCCACTATAATCATCATAATTCATATTCACCTTAAAATAAGTTACGGATTAAGGACTCCGTTGTCGCACCACAATCATAATCATCACCCATCATATAATCTGAGCAGCGTAACCTCACCTTCCAGGCGCCCCAAACCTCACAAGTGGATTACAATTACGCCAATGCTAGGAGAGAAAACCATAAATGTCAAAATGACAAATCTGGGGCATTAAATATTTAAAAAATTCACTTCAACAAACACTATTCACCATTTAATAGAATATTTAATAGTAAATAAGTAGAAGCGATATGACCCATGGTGTTAAAATATATATAACTAATTCACTGACTATCGAACTTAGGTTCATGGCCGTGCGGACATAAGTTCTCCATACATCCATATCCTGAGCCAATGTTTTCTAATCATTCCCTGTGTAATCTACTTTCCTCAAATCATAGTTAATGTTATTCTCCCACCTCATTCTAGGTCTACCAACTGGGCGTTTTCCCTCTGGTTTTCTTACAAGAAACTTCCATGCACGTATTTCAATCCCCATTCGTACCACATGCCCTGCCCATCGCAGTCTACGAGACATAACTGCTGTTATATCAGGCTTCCTATAAAAACCATGTAGTTCATTGTTATGTAGTCTTCTCCATTCACCTGTCTGTTGATCTCTCTTTGATCCAAAATTTTCCTAAGAACTTTATTCTCAAACTCGTAATCTCCTTACCTCCCTTAAAGTAAGAGTCCATGTTTCACACCCATATAACATAACTGTTAGAATAATAGTTTCATATACTTTGATTTTAACGTTTTTGAAAGTAGTTCGGACGTTAAGTATGTCTATAAATGGATAATAGCACGCATTTCCAGAATTGAGCCTATGTTTAATTTCTTTATGTATCTCATTCCTTTATTTATGATTATTGTTCCTAGGTATTTGAATTCAGCCACTTCCTCAAAATATTCGTCTTAAATTAAGTTACGGATTAGGACTCTCTTGTCGTACCACTATCATAATCATCGCCCATAAATCTTCAGGGCAGGCGCCCCAACCTCCGAAGTGAGTTACAATTACTCCAAGGTAGGAGAGTTGACCATAAATGTCGAAATGACAAACCTGGGTCATTGAGCATAAAAAACACTTCGACATACACTATTCACCCATTTAATAGAATAATTTTAAAATAATACAGTAAATAGAAGCGATATGATCCCTGGTGTTAGAACATATATAAGTAAGTGTAATTAGAAAACATTAGTCCGTCGATTAGAGAAAAGCTCATAGTAAAACATAAGATGTTCACAATGACATTTGAAACAAATAGAGTTTGCAATTGCGAGTTGACCGCTGACAGAGATGATGATGATGACGTGTCAGTGAGAAACGGAAATGATGGATTATGTTTACAGTGTACTGTATCACGGCAAGCTAATGATTTATGTATGAGAGTCCGGCCATCATCTGTGGTTTCTCCTTTGCAAGGATATTTATTGAACGATCTTGTTTGTGGTTATATTTGTAGTATATGGGTATCAAAGTTTGGCAAACAATGGCACGCATTGTGGCAAACGAGCGTGATTATTTGTTCGGACTGAAGTTCCTAACATTAAAACTCAAATAGTCCGAGATACGGCTGCAAGATTACTACGTTCATCCAGCGGATGAACAAAATCAATTTTTTTCATAAAATTGTGAATTAGCGAATACATTTTTGCCGAGTTGCCTATTAAAATTCGGCCGCTAGTATGTCTTCTTCTTCTTCTTCTTCAGTTTGTAGGCTTATTTACTAGCCTGTTCCGGCTCCAAATTGCTGATCTTTCCATCTTTTCCTTGGTCTTCCCAAACTTCTTCCTCGTGGTGAATAGTTGTATGCTGCTTTTGGTATTCTATTCTCAGCTAGTATGTTTAATTAAAATATAATTTATTATTTATTCGAATAATTTGATTCACTTGTTATTAAAATAAGTAATCCAGTTCGCAGAAATCGACGTATAGAGCTTGAAAAGTTTTGGTTGCCATTGCACACTTGGCCGTAAACTTCCTCGCGGGTACAGCAGGCTGTGACACCAATCAGTAATAAAATGTCGGTAAGTACCTATTTATTGTTTTATATTGTTTCAAATAAAGTTCAGTTCATTTAAAATGCTGTCAGTTGTTTCGAATAATGTATATTAACCCTACCTTCTGGACATATTTTTGTATATACATTGTATGTAGTATACACGAAGGGCAGTGATTTTACTCCCCGCTGCGAGGGAACAATATAAAACAATAAATATGTACTTACCGCCATTATATTACTGATTGGTGTAACAGCCTGCTGTAGCCGCGAGGAGGTTTACGGTCAAGTGTGCAATGACAACCAAAACTTTTCAAGCTCTATACATCGATTTCTGCGAACTGGATTATAATTTATTTTAATAACAAGTGAATCATATTATTTCGAATAGATAAATAAATTATATTTTAATTAAATATACTGGCGGCCGAATTTTAATAGGGAACTCGGTAAAAATGTATTCAGCAATTCACAATTTTATATAAAAAAAAGTAATTTTGTTAATCCACTCGATGAACGTAGTAATCTTCAGCCGGGTCTTGGAATAAAACTAATTGGTTACTATCATAATCACGGGTTACAATTCGGTAAATAAGTCTGCTCACACATATAACTAACTACACTACAGCCGCTGGGTCTCCAGCTCTGAAGTTTAGGTTATACGAGGGGTAAAGGGAGAAACTCGCCGTCTACTGCCAATAAGGAAATAGTTGAGTGGGGTAAATGTTTGTCACAACCAATCACTGCTCTTGACGCAGCTACAGCGCGCTAGTAAGGTTTGAAATTGCTGAGATGTTGTCAGCTGTATGTCTGCTAACCGCATACATAAAGCGGCCACTCCCACTGAATATCCATATCGGCAACACAGTCGTGAAAACATCAGGGCCGGAGAATCAGTTACTAGGGTACAGCTCACCGGCGCAGGCCCGTTGGTAAATGGCCGCGTGGATATAAGCTCTCCATACATCCTATTCTGAACCAATATTTTCCAATCATCCCCTGCATTATCATCCTCCCTCAAATCACGGCCAATGTTTTCTTTCACCTCATTCTCGATCTATCAACTGGGCGTTTTCCCTCTGGTTTTCCTACAAGGACCTTCCATGCCCTTCTTCCATTTACCTTTCGTGCCACATGTCCTGCCATCGCAGTGTTCCTGTGTTTGAGCCTTTGCCATGAATTCCCTGATGTAGTCTGCCCAGAGAACAAATGGGGGACTATTTTACTTCTGGAAAGCTTTACTCCAGTGGAACCCATATGCGCGTTTCTTTACGGTTCTTTTTTACGGTTAAAGACCGTCATTATTTTGACGAAGATACTTTTTTCGTCTAGTTTATCGCCACTTATCACTTAGAGTTCGTAATACTGTATTTAAACACAAATTATCAGAGCATAAAACTGTGTTAAAATTGTAGAGTCTACCTGCAGGGCATAGAATGCTAAACATTACACTTACTTCATAATAATAATAATAATAATAATAATAATAATAATAATAATAATAATAATAATAATAATAATAATAACAATCATCATCATCCATGCAAGTATTAGGCCGTGTGACCTGTTACGGTCTCAAAGAGGAGTTTTCCATCCAGCGCTTTTTTGGACGTCCCAACGATCTTTTGCCTTGGGGGCAGTAACGAAGCATGACTTTTGAAATTCTATGAGACGGTATTCGTTGAAGATGAGCTTTCCAGTTGTTTTTTGTAGTTTTGTATATGGTAAAGAATGGGTTCTACATCAAACTCTTCCATAATTTCTTTTATTATAATATTTTTATAATAATAGTAATAATAATAATAATAATAAATAATAATAATAATATAACAATAATAATAATACATTTTATAAAATCATATACAGACATTCATAGTGATATTAGAAACGAAGATTAAAATTTTATAGCAATATTAATCGAATGAACCCAATTAGACTTTCAAAACAAATAATATAATTCTACCTAAATAAATGTAAACCACAAGTGGATATTATGAAATGGATTGGTGAAGTGAAAAAATACTTAAAATGGCAGAAATTACTCAAGAAGATATCATATATAGATATATATGTAAAATTAAGGTGCAGAAGTGGCAGGTTGACCAAGAGGACACAAAAAAACTGGAACTACGTAAACAGAAGAGAAAAAAGAAGCTCATAGCCAAAAAAATTAGGGGAATATGGAATAAAAGGAAACGCATCTATGTAGGCCTACTTTGCGTAGTCCTAAGTGAGCTCATTCGCAATAAAATAATAATAATAATAATAATAATAGTAATAATAATAATAGTAATAAATTATTATTATTATTATTATCATCATTATTATTATTATTACTATTATTACTGTCCTTATTAAGTTGTTATTATCCTAACAACCTTGTGCTAAGATTGATTTAATTAATGAATTCTTAGAAAAATTGTGGCGTGCTTTAATTACGAGAACAGGAGTTTTAAAATGTAAAAATAGTGCATCCATTTATTTTTCAGTTAGTATTGTATGAACTACATTTTTAAACAGCTTACATCGTTAGCTTAGCAATTCAAATCTAGGCGTGAAAGAACCATCAAATTTATGTTCAGACTCTCATTTCAGATGGTACATTCTTTAGCGGAAGTAATTTTATGACACTGGACACATTTTACTTCCCTTCTTAAGGAATCCATATTCAGGATTTTTACCACGTAAACTTTCACATCGATGACGGTTGGTTTTGATCTCGCGAACCTCGGAACCAGAGGCGAGCATGGTAATACAATCTCCACCGAGTCCGGAATTAATGTTTCAATTAATATTACTTTTTTAAATAGAAAACGCGATATTCCTTAAATTAACAATATTATAGTACAGGTATAAACTCTTTTGTATGGTGGCGAAGTATGGACGTTGAAACAGAAGGGTATACAGAGACTAGATCTGTTGAAATGAGATACCTTCGGAGGACTGCAGGATACACACTACTAGATCACAAAAAAAAAATGAAGACATCTTAGAAGAATTACACATGGAATCTTTAGAAAACAAAATTTCTGATTATAAGTAAAGATGGATGCAACATGTTCATCGAATTGAAGATCACAGAATACCCAAACAAATGTTAAGATATCAACCTTAAGGAAGAAGAAGACCAGGACGTCCACTCAAAAGACTTCTGGATGGTGTTTCTCTTGAGGCCGAAACAGGTCAACAAATGGCCTAAATTCGTGAATGTACTATGATGATGATGATATATTGCGATGCGAGTGTGGTGAATACTTGATACGGATCGAGGAAAAGTTTTAAAAAAACGAGGCACTTGCACCAAGTGTTTTTTTAAATTTCCGAGATTCTCTTATGTGTTTACCACATGAGTATTGCATACTATTTTTTGCACTATGTGTATTTATTTTACTAATTAAGATATTAGCTAAAATAATAATAAATATAATTGAAAATAAAATTTAGATTTCAGAAGGTGAATCGGCTATATGTGTTGTTCATCATCATCTGCATTCATGGATTAGGTCTGTTGACCCGTTCCGACTTCAGCCCACCTCTTTCTAGGTCAGCCCACAACTCGGGTGCCTATATGTTTGTATTTTGTTATTTGTTTTGGATATCTATCTTCATTCATTCTGTCTATATGTTGCTTCCATTTTTGTCTATATGTACCTATTTTATCAGTTACTGCAAATATTTCAAGTTCCTGTCTTATTTCTGTATTCTTGATTCTGTCTTCCTTAGTGCACCCTTCAACAGATCTCAAAAATTTCATTTCTGCCGCCGTTATCCTACTTATATCTTTTTTTTATGTATCCAGGCTTCTGAACCATAGAGCAGTACCGGTACTGCCAATGTTTTATAAAATTTCAATTGGGTCTCTCTTGTTGTTTTGTTATTTAGTGATCGTTTTATCGTACCACATATTCCCTGGAATCTTGCTATTTTATTTGTTATATCATTATCATAATTAAATGAAATGTCACATCCTAGATAATTGAAATGGTTGAAATGTGTTGTTATGGATATATAATAAGTAACTTATTGTTGTTCATGTCGCCATCTCATATCTGTTA
Organism: Diploptera punctata; assembly: GCA_030220185.1. NCBI lineage: Eukaryota > Metazoa > Arthropoda > Insecta > Blattodea > Blaberidae > Diploptera > Diploptera punctata. The sequence continues at coordinate 3,523,060 of JASPKZ010004580.1, read as the reverse complement.
AAACTGTAAAACCAATTTGATTTGGTATTTATTTCTGATTATGCAGAAAGTTTTAGACGATGTATGCACTGATGATGAAATAGAAGAGGCCTTAAAAGCTGGACGTGATGAATTAATACCGAAATTAATGCAAATTGCAGTATCACTATCAATATTTCAAAATATGTTTTCTTACCGCACTAGTGCTTTTGGTCATTTTTAAATTATTGAGATTCCTTTTGTTTTCATAGCAACCAAAATTGTATGCGGGAATGTCAAATTACGATGCACATCAACAATAACAGTAAGTATACAATATTAGTTACATAGTGCAAAAAGTACTTTTTACATGATTGATGAAGGGAAAAAGTTATAGGGATGCAAGTGATTTTCGTCAGCAGTGAAATTGTAACAATTGTACAAATTTAAATTTAATTTCAATTCGATTTAGGCCTCTCTGTTAAGTTTGGATTCATGTAACATTCCTAAAATGATGACAGTAAAACAGTTTTATTAACGAATGTATTAGAGTACTTTATGTTCATTTCTGGAAAACAAATTTGATTCAAAACATAGCCAATTCGTGCATATAATACAAATATTGTCTTGATTTTGTATTGCTAGGACATTAGTAGAAGATCTGGGAGTAAAGAACATTTCGAAAAATAGATATAATAGTAATTTCATTAATGAATAAATGTAAGAGATAGCTAGGAAAAATTAATACAAATATGAATGAGATGCACATAAAAATTAAACATAGACTCAATCCTGGAAATGCATTATAGTATGCATTACAGGGACTCGTCCCAACTTCTCTAAAGAAACTTTAAACTGAAAATATATAAAACTGCTATTGTCCAAGGTATAGTATATGGATGTGAAACATGGACTCTTACTTTAAGGGAGGAGAAAAATTGCGAGTATTTGAGAATAACGTTCTTAGGAAGATTTTCGGACCAAAGAGAGATGAACTGATAGGTGAATGAAGAAGACTAATATCAGAGAGCTACATTATCTTTATAGGAAACCAGATATAATAAGAGCTAAGTCTCGTAGACTGCAATTGGCAGAACATGTGGCACGAATGGGAATGAAAGATGAGCATGAAGACTGCTGCTAGGAAAACCAGAGCGAAAATGCCCAGCAAGCAGGCCAATAAAAATGGGAGAATAAATTATCTAAGATTTGAGATAAGTAGATTATAAAATGTATGGTTGGAAAACATTAGCTTAGGGCAGGAATGTGTGGAGAGCTTGTGGCCATGAACCTACGGGTTCGATAGTGTCAGTGAGTTAGTTAAGTATACCTCTACATTCTGTATGGAGAAATTGAACTTTTAAATAGAGATAAATCTCGTTAAAATAGAATGTTAAAATGTTAAAAAAGGTACCTGATTTAGCAGTTGTCCTCAACTGAATTACACTTCTGTTCAGGAAACTTCGTCAAGTGGTTAAAACTATGTTTCTTAAATAGAAACGACTGCTATATCAAGTACCGAATTTAATATTTTAAAAAGTGAAGAAGGCATTAAACTGTGCCCTCTATGCGATGACCGTGAAAACTAACAACATATTATACCATTTTGTAGAGAGACAGAGCAACTTAGATTACAGTTGCAGCCGGAGAGATTTCTCAGGTCAGATCATGGGAGAGTGACGTGCTGGGATATTTTAGGACGGATCGAGAGTGAAGTGAAAACATGCAAATTTTTGGGTACAGTAAGGAAATTGAGGTATAGCAAAATTGGAGATCAATAAGGATATATATGTATTAACAATAATAAGAATAATAATATGGTCTTTGTTTTTGATCTTTAATTATATGATAAGTAATCTTGATAAGTTGAATAGCCTGATAGTGCATTTCATGTCTACAGGGACGGGTGGAGGGTATGAGAGCCCTCGTGTGTACGTGTGTGTATGTGTATGTGTGTGTGTTTTCCCTCTCTTTTTTTAATTTGTTTTGTACCATTTTATTAAATTATTAACATACGGAATGAGACTTGTTTTATATATGAATGTACACACGGTCTTTTCATGGATGAGTGTAGATGTGCATTATTGTGTATGTAGTGTAGACATCGATTATATTATATATATATATTCATTATTTTGATACAAGTGTGACCATTTAGATATTTGTTTATATTATGATTATTTTGTTTATTTTTATTCATGGAAAAATAATGCACATACGGCCAAGCAGGCCCGTACGCAATGTATATTCATATTTATTTCCTTTCTTTAAAAAAAAATCAATAAATTCCATGCATTCATCTTTTAACATTATATTACATAACCTCAACGCTGTTTTACAATGCATTTTAGAAGTATTTATTGATCGTTAAGATAGTTTATTCAAAATTACCATAATTATTTGAAACTGAGTCAATTATTTGTTAGAAGTTAGAGTACATTATACTGTTTTGTGGAGTAGAATTTACATAGCTGACAGCTGTAAATACTGGTCATAATGCAGAGCTGTGAATACGAATGACTTGGCAGACATTTCTTGGGCCACGAACAACAAAACCTCGAGTAGCAACAAGTGTCAGAGAAGGGGCGGGCATCTACCCAATTTCCTGGTCACATTTTCCACTATTGATCAAACCCCGACTCGTGTATCTAGCGTCCTCTTTTTCTTTTACTTTTTGTAGTTCTTCAAAATAAGCATGTTCTTAAATCTCTCACCATCTTCTTTTCAGCTACAAAACAAAACACTACTATTTTTATAACCGACTTACAATCGTTTTCTTAAACAAATAAAATTACTAAAATTTCACGTAAAGTTAAAATTCTTTCGTCAAATTAGAATTTTTGTTAGTTCTTAATGTAAAATATTAACCCTAGAATTGATAATGAATCATGCGAGTAACTCATTTTCAAAACATGTCTTGTCCACTTTCTACCAAAACTTATTTTTATTTATTTATTATTTATTTAGCCCGATGGAGCTAAGGAATGTGGCCTACTCTTCCAATCACCAGAACAAACATTTGTTACATTCAAGTACAAAAATCACAATAATATTAGATATCTTCTTCTTCTTCCTTCCAAGTATTAGGCAAAGGCCTGTTACGATCCTATAGAAAATTTTCTCTCCAACGTTTCATAGGACGGCCCATTGATCTTCGTCCTCTTGGTATATAATTATAAACAGCTTTGGGGATCCGATTTGAACTCATTCTTTCAAGATGGTGTTTCCAATTTAGTTAGTATTGTTTAATATATTCCAAAATTGGCGTAGTCTTCAATTCTTCTAAGATATCGGTGTTCCTTTTCCGATCCCATCTTGTGTAACCCGCTGTTCTGCGCATGAATCTCATTTCACAAGCCGTTATTCTGCTTTCATGTTGTCTTTTTAGTGTCCATGCCTCACTACCATAGGTCATACTGGTCTAGCCAAAGTGTTATATAAACGTAATCTGGTGTTTTTTTGTACAAGGGATTGTTTCATAACTTGATTAATAATTCCTAAACTTTTATTATAACTAGTAATTTTTTCAGGGATATCCTTTTCATCCCAGATAGAGAGATAATATCCAAGATATTTAAATTGATTAGATCTCTCTAAAATTTTATTCTGGAGACAGATTTTACTTTGTATGGGGTCCTTCCCATGAAATGCCATATCTAAACGATTAATTGAACAATCATAAAACTATGATCTAACAATAAAGCCACAGACAATTAAAACTAGAACTAGTAAAAGAATATATATATATATATATATATATATATATATATATATATATATATATATATATATATCCATCCGTAGTAATTCTGTCCGAAGGCAGGTACTTCACTGCAATCATAGCATTTTCATACTATGCTTGCAGAATTACTAGGGAATTGTAGGTGTGGTAGCTTCCCTTTCCTTTCCACACCGGTGAAGGATGATGATGATGATGATGATGATGATAAGGATGATGATGGCCATATGATTTCGGGGACCGTTTGGGACTTAAAGTTTTCTTGACATTTGTCTTACAGGCGAGGAAAAACCCCGATAAAAACTTCGCCCCAACCGGGGATCGAACCGGCCCGCTGCGTGACAAGCCAGCATGCTACCTCGAGACCACAGCGGTGGACTATATATATATATATATATATATATATATATTATATATATATATAAATGAATAATAAATGAATAATAAATTGAATTGGCGTTTACTTGATGAAAATCCGTAACTTATTTAATTAAATAAAAATTAATGTTTGTTTATTTGTTCGTATTTTATGCGCTGCCATATCGTTCATTCGATTGTGATGAAGCTTTTTGCAAAATGTTCAGGAGATTCCCGGGATGAACATAGGCTAAGAGAGCTGTGATACGCAACTCCTACACCCTTAAAATCGCCCTTTGTAGTGAAAAATATTTAAAAAGTAGCTTTTTGGACGCTTAAATGGCTTACGCTGTCTAAACCAAAACAAATATACAAAATTAATGTACACAGAATTTAATATCTAAAGAAAACTACAAAAAAGTCTGCGTAAACTTATGTTTATCTTTTACGAAAAACTCACAATAAGCATTTTTGTCTTTCATTGATACCAAGAAGATTAGGATAAGTAGATTCCTGGGCAAGCGTAGCAGCGAACGCCGGGTATTCTTTTACGGATAACTCACAATAACGAATTTCTTCTCTCAGCTCATTTATGCCAAGAAGATCGGGATAAGTAGATTTCCAGGTAATGTAGGATAATCAGCAGGGGGTATCTAAACATAATTACGATATAAATTTTTCTCTTTTACTTACACATAAGAACACATTCATTTTCGTCTTTCAGCTCATTTATGCCAGGAAGATTGTAATCAGCACAAGGTATCTTAAAATAATTAAGAAATAAATTGTACCTCCCATTTATTCAACTAAACATAAAAACACTAATTTTCGTCTTTCAGCTCACTTATGCCAAAATAATCGGGATAAAGATTCCCGGGCAATGCCAGGTAAACAGCACGGGGTATCAAAAAATAATTACGATATAAATTTTGCCTTATACTTTCAACTCATTTATGCCAAGAGGATCGAGATAAGTCGATTCCCGGTAACGCTCGGGATATCTAAAAGAATTACGATATATATTTATAATTATTTTTTCCTTTCACTTATTCAATCAAACATAACACATTTTCATTTTTTCGGCGCAGCAGCGCACGCCGGGTGTTTATTAGGGTTTTATACAAACTGGTTTTTATTTCGTGTGTCGGATATTTTGAATTGAAATACTTTATTTATTGACAAAAAACATTTTTTAGTATTTTGTATTCTTTCATTTATGTCTTCTACGATATTATGTTTATATAATCCATTTAAACAGGAGTCCATAATTTTTTTCAGTTATTGAAGTAATGTCAATTTTACTGTTTGGAACTTGCTGATAGTAAGTGTCGATTCTAACTGCCAGTAATTAGCCTAACCTTAATTTGGCGAAACAATAATTCTTCCTGCCAGTTATTTACATATTCCGGATCGCAAAGATCACAAAATCATATAAAACTCTAAGTTATTATTGTACATTACTATGTAATTTGGTACAAATGTAAGTAATTTCTACTCATTTGTTTTTTCTATTGTTTTATATATTACTCGTATATAATCGAATATACGGCTGTTCGTCCTTTATAGACTTCTAAATTGTTCAACCGATCTTCGTGAAAATTTGTATGTACAGGATTTCAGATGCGTCATGTGTTCAGCCGTTATCTATTATGTTCTAAAATCATTAGGTTTAGGATTTCACCTGAAACGAAATTTTAAAAATCGCTCTAGCAATCGCAATTTTCGATGTTTGACAACAAAACTCGAAACATCGTATTAAAGTAAACCGAGGTATGTATTTTCCAAAAATCTGAAATCCAATCATTAGAAGTGGGGGTTTACCTGAAATTTGAAATTTAAAATTAACTATCAACCGCCATGTTTGGTTTGTATCTGTGCATATCATATAATTTATTAACCCTCAATATTAAATTTATTAAGGGGTAGCAGCGCATGCCGGGTATTAGCTATATATATATATATATATATATATATATATATACAATGGAAGAACAGCTCGAATCTACTACACATGAAAAAAAATAATTATAAAAATACAAAGAAAATAAACTCTATCGTTTTTATATTGGCCTATATAGGACATTAGGTAGAAATATTGATACATCTTAATACTACTTTTTGTTAGATAAGGGAAAAGTAAATTTTAATTTAAAAATAAATATTAGTTAGATGTTACAGTCAGTTAGTTAATGCAAAAAAATTAGTTTGTTTGTAAAATATGTTGAAGTTGTACACTTTCTTTTATAGGGTGGAATATAATAAAATTCCATCTTATAAAAACCTCCTGGCGTGATAGGCCTAGAAGGCCCTTAGGCTACCATCCTGCTGCTGGCCTCACATCTACATGTGTCAATTACAGAGGTAGATGATCATCCAGCCAGTGTAGAATTCCATCATATAGCAACGGAAATTGTAACATATTTTGAGTAATACGTATGTAGTGTGATGATTTCTTCACAATATACGAAGTACGTACCGTATCTGAAGTGAAAAAAAAAACGCAATTTGGTATTTTTCGATCGCACTGTAGGTTTAGGACAAATTAAATTCCAGAGATGCAAAATGACCTAAGTATATAATAATAATAAATAATAATAATAATAATAATAATAATAATAATAATAATAATAATAATAATAATAATAATAATAACACAAAAATAATAATAATATTGTTATTACTGAAGTTATTATTATTATTATTATTATTATTACTATAGTAATTATTATTTTTACTATAGTAATTATTATTATTATTTTATTATTATTATTATTATTATTATTATTATTAATACGCTGTTTATTTAAAATACTATTTTTTTAGTTGGGAATATTATTGTACTTAATGAGGAAAACCAGAAAAAAAACCTATCAGGTTGGTTGCTACCGAGATTTTAATCGGGGACATCCACAATAAGTTTAAAACCCTACCACCTGAGTAACCTCGCTTGTCAATACTATATTCTCTAAACAATTCTTCAACAATTAAAAATAGCCTGCACTTCTTTTACAGTCACAGTCGCGATAAGTTTCCTGAGAGAGGTGTTTTCGGGGTTTTTCCTCATCTGTAAGAAAAATGTCGGAAAAATAATTCCTGATCACAACTTGGCAGGCATAATCAGCAAAAATATTCTATTTGTTTGGTACAAGTGAATGTAGGATCACATTTTGATGTTCGTGTTGTCTCAGGGTAGCCCTGGTAATGAACTGAACACTCATTCAGGGAGGCCCTCCATTCCCTTGCATAGTCAGAAAGTACGTATGTGATCAAGAATTAAAAAAAAAAGAACTTTGCTAGTCTTGTCTGTGTAAGACCTAAGAGGCGTAAAAGTACCTACAAACAAAAACAAATACAATAATGCGAAATACTACGATCTGAGTTTATTATTATGAAGCTAATGAATGAATAGCTATGCCTGTGTCTAATTTTATGAGAAGCTACATAGCTGTATTGATTGAATAGCTGCAAGTAGCGAATAAAACCAACTGGACGCATAATTACAACCAGGGAATAGCAACAAGTGGAAATAGCACATTGAATCGTTTCTACAGCAACTGGTATCGCTGCTGATAGTAGGTTAGTTCTCAACTTAAAACATACAAATACACTCCGCTAATAAAATGTACATTTCAGTAATTCCAAACACACTTTATGTTATTCGTTGTGATTTAATAATGGTATTATCTGGGAAAAGGCCGTTTTCAAAAAAAAAAGTTACACTATTTTGAATCATTTCCCAGGTGTTTTCGGTCTGTATTGGTGCTAATTAGGTAAATTCTGAGAGATAAATATTTCACACGCAGTACCCTTTGCAACCGGCATGATTCAATACTTAATATAAGTCTTAATTAAATATGGATTTTTATCAAGCAAACACCAATTCAATTGATTAATATAAGTCTATTTAATAAAATCAATAGCGCGACAAGCCTTTGAAGGCACTTGGCTACCAGCCGTCTGCTGATCTCACAACCACACAGAGGTAGACGATCACTCAACAATATAAGGTGACATGTTGTCAGCATGTCAGATATCCCAGTCGTTAAAGCTGTTTTTTTCAACCTGGAGTTGGAATTCATTACAGCTACCCAAATTCCTCACGATCCCAATGGCCGACATTCTATGACAAAATGTCTTACCTCATGGGGACTCGAACCAGCGTAATTCCTGTGGTTTGCATCGAGGTATCATGCTTTAAACCACTTTGCTACGGAGCGGGACTTACATAATTTTAATAAATATAATTTTATTATTGTATCAATTTTTAAAAATTAAATTTACTTCTTCTTCTTCACTTCACGGGCTAGGCAAATTGCCTGTTTCGCCTCACAGTTGTTCTGTCCATCTTTTCACTGGCCTTCCTACATTCCTTGAACCTCTTGGCTTGTAGTTAAATGCTGATTTTGGTAATCTTGGTACGTTCATTCTTTCTACATGTCTAACCATTTTTCTCTATATCCTTTGATTTTATCATTTAATGAATATATATTTAACTCTGTTCTTATATCTTATTCTTTAACCGATCCATTCTTGTGCAGCCTTTTGTTCTTCTAAGGGTGTTCATTTCTACATTTTGCATTCTACTTTGTAATTTTTTGGTCATTACCCAAGTTTCGCTCCCATAAAGTAATGCAGGAACTGCCAATGTTTTATAAAACTTTACTCTAGTATCTCTTCTTGTTTTGTTCTTTAATATATTATGTATAGTTACACATATCATTGAAATATGACAGTTTCACATTTACGTCTCTTTCAGTTTTTGTGTTTATAGTAAAATTACAACCCAAATAATTAAAATTTGTTACTTTAAAATTTACTTTAAAAGATAATCAGATCGAAGAGTTGGACATTAAATGATGGGAGATAAAAATCTCTTAGAGGCTATTTAGTATTTAATATTAGAGTTAATAGTGATTGCTATATTCTAATGTAACATTATGTTTATCCTGGTGAGTGGAAGAGAAGACCAGATGGCCTTAACTCCACCAGGCTAAATAAATAAATAAACATGCCTGCGAATTGTGAATAATACCAAACATCAAAAACGCGTTCTAGAGGATAATAGTTTTGTCTGAATTTTATAGATTTTGTTTTATTCGACGAAAAACTAGAACAGGTTTATACTTGAATAGTTTCTTTCTCCTCTGTGCAAATAGTGAGTTTCAATATCTGGAAAGGGGTGTGTATTTTAATACTAACTTTTTAAATACAGGAACGTATAGGCGGATGGCGTGAAATTTATATGCACTCAATAGTTATATATAACTCTGCAGTGCATGTTCAAAAAACATTTGGTAATACTACTGACGGCGATTCGTCCGACGGATGATTAAGTTAAACTCGGCGGCCTCTTTGATTCTATTCGACGACTCTATGGCATGTGGCACTATATTGACCTTCATTGTTTTCTTTAAATGCGTAAAATAATATTTATTTTTAATTTACCTTATCAAGGTAAAAACCAAGTAGCCATGAACATATACGTTCGACAGGGCCAGCGAATTTACCTCAAGCTATATCTTATTTTACTACAGTCAGATTCATTCCAGGAAGTGTGTTTGGAATAGGGAACTGGGTTGCCATTTTAACAGTATTTTCTTGAGAGTAATCCTTAAATAAAGCTGAAGTATGCAACACAGTAGGTACAGAGTTGTAAGTTGTAGTCGTCCAAGCCACCCCCTCTTAAAAAAAAAAAACAGTTACCACTTTTCACTGAGCTCGTGCAGATCGGTACTATCCTGTGTGAAAGTGTCGACTCTCATATTTACTATAAAACTAGTTTGCATGCCGTAAAAGAAAAACAAACAAATACCGTTATTATGAGTTTGGCAACATCTATCCCTTGTACGTAGGGGGACACTGGCCTCGCCCGTAAGGTCTGTAGTAACTTCCTGAGTTGAATTAGAATGCAGTTGGGTGTAAAATAAAATTGTATGGTCTTAACTCTGCCAGTTTAAATCAATCTGATTATTATTATTATTATTATTATTATTAATACTAATACTATTATTATTATTATTGTTAGTAACACTTATCATCATCATCATCTTGGCTCCTATGTCCAGTTGGAGTATATTGGAACGCCAATTTCGGAAGTATATTTGTTTCCATTCTTCTCACATGATTTTTAATTCTTGTTGGTATTTTCTATATCTTCATCATTCCAACCTTTGATTTTTCTCGAGTAATAAGAAGCCACCTTGGTTGGTTACCAGAATTTGTGTATATATATATATATATATATATATATATTCATCCCCCTCCACGGTATCTTTACCTTGTCGTGGTGGAGTGGCTTGCGTGCTTAAATGATCCTGAGAGCTATGCCGGCGGTAGCATTGCTGCCGATAGGGTTACCCATGCCGGACTGGTCGAAGTTGATAAGCCAGACGAAATAAGTACCTTGTTCGAAAGAATGACGATCTTTCACCGTAAAAATACAACCGTCAAGAAATGCGGACATGGGTTCTACTGGGGTAAAATTTTCCGGAGGTCAAATAGTCCCCCATTCGGTTCTCCGGGCGGGGACTACTTCAGGGAACCCATGCCAAAGGCTCAAACACAGGGACATGTTCCTAGGAACATGGAATGTTAGGACTTTATACAATAGCGGGGCACTAGAGATATTAACGCGGGAATTAGATAAATCGCCCTTGGATATTGTCGCTTTACAGGAAGTTAGGTGGCCAAGAGAAGGTAGTCAGGAATCAGGAAGCTTTGCATTATACTATGGGGGTGCAGAAAGACCTGCATTTGGAACGGGTTTTTTAGTCAGAAGGAGGATCCTATCCGCTATATATTCATCCAAACTTGACTCGTTACTTAATACGATAAAAATATACAACGCAGAACCTAAATGTCGTCTGCAAAAGTTCCAAATTGAAAACATGTTCTCAACTATTTTGCCCAACCCAAATCTGAAAAATCTATTTTTTAGAAAGAACATTCCTCCAATCGAATATATGTCGAATTAATTTTTTCTATTCCATATCCCTAAAGTAATATTCCACAATACATAACTACATAGGCCTGAAATGGTATGTTACAAACCAGATTTTAAAAATAACGTAGCTATGATAACTCATTATACATACAATTTGACAATTTTAGTTATATTGGATTATTTAGCTTAAATTTCTTTAGGTTTTGGTAATTTTTTATTAATTGGTTAGGTTAGTTTAGGATAGGTTTCGCGGGTTATAAAAAGGATAAGAATTGGATGGATTTTTTTTAAGTTTTGGAAAATGAGCTTCGAATATATACATATAGCTATACATTTTTGAATTATATTAAAAGAAAATTATAATTTTATTACGAATTAAAGTTAAATTTTCATTGTCATCAAACAAGGAATATTTACTAATATTAGGCCTACATGTATTTGCACATTATAACAATACATGTAGTATACAGTTCGATATATATATATATATATATATATATATATATATATATTGTCCACCGCTGTGGTCTCGAGGTAGCGTGCTGCCTTGTCACGCAGAGGGCTCGGGTTCGATCCCCGGTCGGGGCAGTTTTTCTGGGTGAGGTTTTTATCGGGGTTTTTCCTCACCTGTAAGACAAATGTCAGGAAAACGTTAAGGCCAAAACGGTCCCCGAAATCATATGGCCATCATCCTTATCATTATCATCCTTACCATTATCATTATCATCCTTCACCGGTGTGGAAAGCAACGGGAAGCTACCACACCTACACAATCCCCTAGTAAAGCTGCAAGCATAGCATGAAAATGCTATGATTGTAGTGAAGGAGCTGCCTTCGGGCAGAATTACTATGGATGGATATATATATATATATATATATATATATATATATTTATGTGCGCGTGTGTATGGGTGTGTGTGCACTTCTGTACTAGAGTGTGATTAGTAAAAAATCCAACAAAAGATATCATATTGACCGAGATATTATAATTTATTGTGATGTGTGTATTTTATTATATAATTGTATTTGCTTTATTTTTTTGGAAATCTATTTTACTTTGTATCTAAAAGTTAATGAATCTGTCAGTAAACAGGGCTTACCTTTTAGTCTATACCTAGCGTGTATTACATAAAGATTTAGGCGGCGTTTTTTTAATAATACTCAAATAATTATAGAGGATAGAAGCGGAGATTTTAATAACAAATTCTAGTTGAAGCCTGTAAACATATTCTACTGCACTGAACACATTCAATATGAGAGGCAGGTTTTTTATTGCCAGTTTGTGTAAATATTTGAAAGCAAGAATTTGAATGCGTGACACAAATAGCTTCAAGTTGATATGTAGTACGTGTTTACGTCTGTAGGCACGTAGCAGACACATTCCAGACGTTTAACTCTTTTGGTTTATATATTTGTCGTACTCACAAATTTAAGATTAAGTACAAATTGTTTACTGGAAGAGGAATTTTAGCACATGAGTCAGTCGAAATACGCGCCATTCTCTCTGAAAATTATTCCAATTCCTTGTTACAGAGGCAACAGGTCGTTCCTGTTATACACGATGTTGTATTCAGTATTCTACGTCAACATTTGTAATTACATTTGTCTATAATTGAGAAGATTCGAGTTCGATATATTTTATTTTTTATTTATTTATTTATTTATTGTACCTGATGGAGTTAAATCCGTAAGGTCTTCTCTTCCACTTCATTAGCGTTAAATTATACATACAATAAGAATTATGATTAATGATACATAGTAGATCTAGACTACACAGTATAAAGTATTTTAGTGAGAGGATGGAGGTATTCTTCAGTCAATAGTGTATACTGTCCCTCAGGTATACTCAATTTTCTTTAGGATGGAAATTTTATTTCAATGATGTGATTTTGGTAATGTTTTCATTACAATATTTAAATATTTGTTTTTTTATTTTTCATTGTTTAATCATAAATATTATCTATGCTTTACTTAATTAGTTTAAATAATATGATGAAAATCTTACAAGTTTCTAGGGGGGGGGGAAATCGATTGAGCATTGTGCTGAACATATTACCCAACATAGATTTTTTATGAAAATATATTGTTTTTTATAATCATATACCTCGTGGGAGTATATTTACATAGCAATAACAGCGGTAATAAATTTAAAAAATAAGAAAATAAAACAACAAAACGAAAAATACAATAAAGTACACAATGGTCTCATTTTAATAAAACATATAAACACATCTCTTTTAGAAATCCAAGACAAATGAAAAGAATAAACAATTATTATGCGTTTACCTATTTAAGAAAACTTGCAAAACGTCGAAGTACTGGAGAGCAAGACTGCTAATTACTTTTATTTTAGATGCAGGACTTCAGAAACAAACCTCCACCGTATTTATCTATGTACGCATAAGATTATCTCTTTGTCTACTTAAAGAAAATATGGTACGGAAAACAGTGGAAACAACTATCAATGCCTTCTTAGGAAACTTTAGACGTAAGTGATTACACATTTATCCTAACATAAATTAATAAGTTTATTCTTGTTAAACCAGTTTATGTCCCTGTTTTCTTTCTGTACTAGACTATATAAAAACTATACATCGTGTGGTTTTTATTGATACAATATTGTTAAACCTTTTCCACATATTTTAATTATAGTGATAGGGACTTCTATGAAGACATATTAGACCATCTAGAACATAACAAAGACCACAGTAATTTTAATGGGAATTATATGCCACCTACATAAATTAAAATAAAAAACGAACCAAAAACACTGTTTATTGCTGCAGTACGTGAAGAATTGCCTGAGAGAAATATATACTGACGTTCAAAAGAAAGTTGCGAGAAATTCCTTAAAATTATATGAGAAGTCAAGCTAAAAGTACCCTAAAATAACCTTATTTACGATTTAAAATATGTATTATTCTTTGCCCAGACAGTGTAACCAACTTATCACAAAATCCACTAACAAACAAGTGAACGCTAAACTAATCTAGTGTACACTACCTCGCCAATTTTCTCGCCCTAACATGCTCAACTTGCCCATTTTCTCATTTTAACTTGCCCACTAATATAGGTGGACTCCTGGGATAGATTCCCATTATATGCGAGTAAACATTTTGACAATTGGACCTAGAGGGAACGTGTGTTGTCACATTGGCCAACATGATGCAGTCATTTGTTCTCCGATCGAATATTCAAAGGTGGCACGGTGACATAGAATAGCCATTTTAAAATGCCATATTGTTCTCTATATATCTTCGGGTTTTTACAGCTGCTGCCGTCTTCCTGTGCCAAATCTCCAAAGCCTACGATCTTGGGCAACTTCAATGCTTAGCCCTCTTGCTTGCCTTACTGTCTTCATGTTTTCCTTCCATGTTAAATTTGGTCTCCCTCTTTTCTTCTTTCTGGTCGGTTGCCATCGATATGGTTGCTTCGGCCATCGCTCATCTTCCATTCTTAAAATATGTCCTAACCACTTTAATTCCTTCTCCTTAATTCTTTCAATTATGCCTTATTCTGCATCCATTATGTTTCTAATTCCCTTATTTGTGACATGTCATACTGTTTAAATTATAATTTCCGTCGTATATTAAGTCAATTCGATTTCTTAACCTAAAACACATCTACCATAAAAATATGGTATTTAAAGGCATCAAGTGTAAAGTGGAATTAAGTTTATATAGATTAACATCAGTTAGCAAATCATTTTTATGTAACACTTGAACTTGTTCTGGTGAGAGTTTACAATAAATAAGTCTGCTACAGAGAAGGTAATAAGGTTTGTTTCAGGTTAAACTGATGCGATTTGTTGTAATATTTTAATTATTAGAGTTACATTAAATCTTGAAAGGAATAACTGCAGTAAATATCCAGTTATAGCATAATTCATTACAAATTTCCATCTAAATAATTTGTGCGATCAGATACTAAAACTTCATGAACTTATGTTTCATTATTGAAGCGAACAAAGTGTAGATCTATTTAATATGTAGTGGAGGGCATTGACATTTGATTTTATGTATTCTATATACTCTTTTAGGTATAGGATCACTGGTATAGATATCACACATCATAAAGACAATTTTCCTTTCAAATATTTTACTCTCTCAAAATATTCCATCGAACCGCAATCCTAGGATTTAGAGACATGCGATAACAATAGCAGATTCATTGTTTAAAAATCAATCAAGTGTAAAGGAGATCCGAAAATCGAGGTTTCAAATTTACAATTGAATGGTTTACAAGGAGTAAAATTCCTGATCATGTTTCACTTTGAAGGTACGTAAAACTACAGATCCTGTCCCGTAGATTTGTAGCTAATAAAATAATCTCAATCCTAAAATATTTGTGGTTGTAATGATTATTATCAGATTTTTTGTGGGATCAAATTTGGCTGCAAATCACCAAAAGTATATAATACATCGAGAACAAATTAAGGAAGTAAATAAGACTTCGTTTAAAAAAAAAACCCGGTGTAGCCTAAATTCAGTTTTTTTCTGTCGTTGGGTTTACAAATTTATTTTAATTAATTTGTGTGTAATTGGTAAATAATTGCGCTATTGTATACTGAATTCATGCATTTCACATCCAATTTTAATTCATAAAGTTTATGATGAAATACGTTAAAGACATCGTTAAATAGATTATTGAGAAAATAATTAATACTCTTACGACGACTACAATGGTAGTGGTGGATGATGATGCAGATAATGGGGATAGAGGAGGTAGTACAAATGAGAAAAATTCGATTTATTGCATAGACCTATTAAGCTGAAAAAAATTACCCTGCATATCTGATGAATAACTTTGACATATTTATCAATTAATATTGCTGAACATTTAGAAAACATTCCTTCTTTCGTTTCAACTGTTAAAGACACTAACTGGAATTATAATATTAATGTAAGCTTACTTACTCGAATAGCCGGCGAGAAGCGAAGCGATTCCGGCTGCATACACAGCAGGGGTTGGACTAGCACGTTGTTTGCCAGAACTTCCTCCCCCTGTTGACTGGAGGCTGGCGTTACTTGTCCTTGTATTGGTCACGTGTAACCCTCCGCCAGACGTCGGAACTACGTTCTCATCCTCCGAAGTGCTATATTGCCTTTCCCGCCATTCGTAACTTCTTTGTCTCCTTAGCCGTGGACCTGTTGCTGTAGACGAGGACGACAAACTCCCACTTCCCACGCCAGATGTCGCAGTTGTCGATCCGCCAATAAGGACGCTCGACGGATTGTGACTAGCCGAGGATGAAGAAGCGACGATATTGCTGTTCCCGCCGCTGCCACCAAAGTTAGAGCTAGTTCGTATAGCGGCCGCTACGCGGCGTCCTAGTGTCGTATCCATGGGAACGAGTCAGGCGCACGAGTTACTGTGTAATAGTAAAGTATTTTCTCCTTACAATCAAAAAAAGACAGAAGCCGAGAACGATAGCGATGGAATATCCGTGGTCAGGTCTTGAAGTTCGGGCAGGCTAGTATTTTCAGCCCAAGGCCATACTGAAGGTACATTTTCTTCTGAAGTTGCAATTTCTAGTAGAAATAACATCAGTAATGCCAACATCTTACTAACATAAGATAATTGGAGGGCAATTCAACCTGAAACAAAGAAAATATGCTCTAATTAATTATAGTTCATACGTACGCAGTAAACATGTTACTGGTATTATGAGAGAAGGCAACATTACAACTAAAATATATTACATAGAATCGTTAAAAATAACTGGAAAATTTACTGGATTTAATATTTTTTATAAATGCATATAAATAATCTTATAATTTGATATTTTAGTACAGTTTGATTTTATTGAGCAGATGATACTGGCTTTTTTACACATGTGTAGCTTCCAATGACTCTATTACAAGCATATTAAATATATACAAGCTTAGCGTAGCGTAGTGGTTAAGGCAGTGCGCTACAGACCGGAAAATCGAGGGTTCAAGTCCCGGTGGGGTCAGGATTTTTAAACTGACCCAAACGTTCTGGTGGCACCATGACCCTGGGGTCGACTCAGCCTCTAACTGAAATGAGTACCAGATGCTTGTTCTGGGGGTAAATGCGGCCGTCTCGCAGGGCTGACAACCCGGCTGGCATCAAGTGCAGATTGTCTAGAAAAAATGAGAACCTTAACATCCTACTACCCCAAGGGCCTCCCGAGGCCTGTAGTGGGAATACTTTACTTTAGTTGGAAATCTATAATTCAATTCCATGGGATTTTAATCTGGGTCTTTAATAAGATGAATTACATCATGCGGAAGATATTTTTCAGGTTTTCTTGGCAGTTTTCGAAGTGATTCAGGCTCTCAAGCAAACCACTTACTTTCACTACTGCACGTCCCGGCAAACGTATTTTCATTTAACACATTACAGAAACTAAAACTGTTTTTGGAGTGGAAATTCGTTACTGCTCTAGGCTCCTATCTTTTATAACTCAACGAGGAGTTGTTTCTTCAGATCAATCATTTATTGGCCATGTATTAATTAGATAAAGGCTACATTTATATTTGTTGTTTCAATGTGTTCCAAAACGCCGTCGGTGGTTTAAAACTGCATTATAAATTGAATTAAGCAAATTAAGAATACGAATTATCAGTGTTCAAACGTTAAAAAATTGAGATTTTAAAACATTACAGTTCAAGTACGAGTATCATACTGACTTATTTATTAAATTATAAACCTCCAATAGTGGATTTAAATCATCCTAAGCATTATAAATAAAATATAAGAAGCGAAAATTAAGAGTAAAAGTAGAAAAAAATTGGAGACGTTTTCAAAGATTTGGATCAATGTACATTTTTAATTTACTTATTATAGGTTTAATTACATCTTCATTATAGGATTAATAATAATTACTGTTATTATTTATTTAAACTAGCAGAGTTTGAGACTATAAGACTACCCCTTGCATTCAACCAGCGAAGAATATTATATCAGAAAATAATTGCATAAAATCATAAAAATAGAGTAAATAAATAAAAGTAAATATTTATACAAATTTAATCTAAAATTAAAATAACTCAAGCCAATATTATTAGAGAAGTGAAAAATCAGAAACCATCAAGATTATAATTAAGTTGATATAAAATACAAAGATATACAGGGTGTTTGATAAAGGATGGCGCAAACTTAAATGGTTGAAAGTACACGATAATAGAAGCAACAATGTCCCAATAAACATGGGTCCGCAAACGAGCCGTTTGCGAGATAATTACGAATGTATGGTTACAAGCCGCTACTGACGTCATTGTTTGTAACATCGTACTAGGTGATTATCTCATTGGGCCACACATTCTTCCACGAAAACTTAATGGACGGAGGTACCTTAGGTTTTGGCGGCGTCATCTTCCAGGATTGCTTGAGGATGTTTCCCTTCAGCAACGTCGGAGTTTGTGGTACATGCATGATGGAGCTCCGGCACATTTTGCTGCTACTGTGAGACGGCATTCAACCGCGCAGAT
Organism: Diploptera punctata; assembly: GCA_030220185.1. Lineage (NCBI taxonomy): Eukaryota > Metazoa > Arthropoda > Insecta > Blattodea > Blaberidae > Diploptera > Diploptera punctata. Next base: position 3,504,606 of record JASPKZ010004580.1, on the reverse strand, counting down.
ACGGCCAAAGATGGATAGGTCGAGGCGGATCTGTACCTTGGCCTCCAAGATCACCTGATCTAAATCCTTTGGATTTTTATGTCTGGGGTCAGCTCAAAAGCGAAGTGTACAGCACACCCGTTAACACGATTGAAGAACTGGAGCAGAGAGTTGTACATGCTTGTCAAAAATTCAGAAATGATTCAGGGGTTTTCGAAAGAATTCGACATTCATTGCAGAGACGAGCTCAGTATTGCATCCAGATGGAAGGAAGACACTTTAACATCTCCTTTAACAGGTAACCCATAAGTGAAGTGAACTGTGAAATGTGAACTAAATGAGGTGAAAAATTAATAGTAAAGTCTAAATTCAAATAAATGTCTACTAACTAGGACGATGTTTACAATGGAGTCAGTGGCGGCTTGTAACCATACATTCGTAATTATCTCGCAAACGGCTCGTTTGCGGACCCATGTTTATTGGGACATTGTTGCTTCTATTATCGTGTACTTTCAACTATTTAAGTTTGCGCCAGCCTTTATGAAACACCATGTATAGTCAAATTCTAAAATAAAATGTGTTATAATTTAGTTCAGACATTAAATAATGAAAGACAAATGTGTCATGAACCGACAAAACTTAATTGTAACATCGAAGTAATAAATCGTTACTGCTATAAAGTAAAAATATTCTCATTAAAATGCTTACTTGTTATAGAAGCTGTAAGATGACAGTGCGGTCCTTTCCCGCTGCTTCTAATGATTTGTAAATTATTCGAGTCATAAAGAAGGAAAATTAATGTTTCCACTGAGATGCCTAGATAACGTAGTGGATAACGCAATAACGTATGGAGATAGAAGTCCCGGATTCAAATCCGGGTTCAGGCATTCATTTTTCCTTTCATGGCATATTTTGCTTTCATTGCTTAATGTCAATATATATATATATATATAACTTAAATTTATGTGTATACCACACGATATCCACAATTTCATAAAAATCATAGAGACCAACATTCAAAGATTTTCCTAAGACTATTACAAAATCTTAATGCTGACAGGACAGTGCATAATTATAGGAAATCGACGAATATAAAACATTAAATAATACGAAAATATCCCTACCATTCACCTAAATGACAAAAACATCCCCTACAGCTCAGTAGTAAAAAATCTGGGCATCTACATGGACCTACACCTAGACTGGAAAATCCATGTGAATAATATCTGCAAGAAAGTGTTCTTAATTCTTCACTCCATAAATAAGTTTAGAAACTCCCTTCAAACATAACTAAAACAAATAGGCTACTTGTACAGGCTCGTGTATTGCCACATTTCGATTACTGCGACATATTACTAACTAATCTGACAACTGATCTATCTGACAGACTACAGCGTGCTCATAATGCGTGCATTCGATTTATATTCAATCTCCGTCGTTATAACCACGTGTCTCCTTCAATTTAGGCCTTAACATGACTACGCCTAAGTGACAGAAAAACTTCACATTCACAAGTTTTACTATTACAAATTTTGCACACATATTTTACAAGTTATTTATCATCGCTTTTCAAAATTTATCGGCTCATCACAATTTAGGAACAAGATCATAAGACTCATCTTTACTTTCTATATTTTAGCACAGGACATGTCTATACTCTGAATATTGCACAATATCTATGACTAGAACATGTAACTCACTTCCTAGTCATGTCAAGGACTGTCAATCACTATCATCATCATCTTCCTTCCAAGTATTAGGCCAAGGCCTGTTACGATCCTATAAAAAATGTTCCGTCCAGCGTTTCATAGGACGACCCAGTGATCTTCGTCCTCTTGGTATATACACTATCATCATTTAAATCCAAATTAACTGATATCTTAATTTCGACACAATGAAAACATTGACTGCATAACAACTATATTCAGTATTTTGTAAATAATAATCTAGGAAGCCGTACTTACTTTATTTGATTTTATATTATTTTAATATTATTATATTGCATGTTTTGTTAATATTAGATCACATCCCCATTGTCTTTTGCATAGTCTATATTGTAATCCATCCATTGTAATTCTGCCCGAAGGCAGGTCTTTCACTGCAATCATAGCATTTTCATGCTATGCTTTGCAGCTTTACTAGGGAATTATAGATGTGGTAGCTTCACGTTGCTTTCCACACCGATGAAGGATGATGATGATAAAATGAATATGAATGACGATGATTGCGATGGTCATATGGTTTCGGGGACCGTTTGGGCCTTAAAGTTTTCCTGACATTTGTCTTACAGGTGAGGAAAAACCCCGATAAAAACCTCACCCAGAAAAACTGTCCCGAGCGGGGATCGAGCCCAGGCCCGCTGCGTGACAAGGCAGCACGCTACCTCGAGATCACAGCGGTGGACTATATTGTAATAATATTTTAAAATTAGAATATGTAATTTTTGTATAATTTTACTGTTCACTGTTGGGTAGAAGAGAAAGTCTTACGGCCTTAACTATGCTAGCTAACATAAAGCATAGTTATTACTATTATCTTCTTCTTCTTCACTTCACAAGCTAGGCAAATTGCCTGTTCCGCCTCACAGCTGTTCTGTATTATTATTACTATTATTATTATTATTACTATTATTATTATTATTACTATTATTATTATTATTACTATTATTATTATTATTACTATTATTATTATTATTACTATTATTATTATTATTACTATTATTATTATTATTACTATTATTATTATTATTACTATTATTATTATTATTACTATTATTATTACTATTACTATTATTATTACTATTACTATTATTATTACTATTATTATTATTATTACTATTATTATTATTACTATTATTATTATTATTACTATTATTATTATTATTACTATTATATTATTATTACTATTATTATTATTATTACTATTATTATTATTATTACTATTATTATTATTATTACTATTATTTATTATTACTATTATTATTATTACTATTATTATTATTACTATTATTATTATTACTATTATTATTATTACTATTATTATTATTACTATTATTATTACTATTATTATTATTACTATTATTATTATTATTATAAATATTATATCTACTCGGACCAACGAATCTGTGACCCTACAGCGCTGACATCGTTCTTAGAAAAGTACACGTTTATACTCGAACCATTTCACCGCACTCCCCTCCAACTACATCAAACTGCAGCCAACGAGTAGGGATGTTGCCGAACTTCCCCCAGTGTCACGGCTCTTCAATATTGAATAATGCAAGGTTGGAGTTGAGTTGACAACACTGGATTGCAAATGCAAGAGAGAAACAGAAAAGAGAGCGAGACAGGAATGCAGGGAGGGAAATGATTTGCCGAGGCAGAAAAGGAAGTAGGCTTCAGTTCGCGTACCTTACGGGGGCACAGATCCGTTGGACAGGCAGTACATACTAAGATAAGTCTAAAGTCAGACGAAACTTTAGTATTTTAAACACTAAATAATGGGGGCAGATGTTTAACTTAAACTGTTAAACATCTTACAAAATCATAACCTGATTACAGATTTTCAAGTCCGCATGTAAAGTTTCGAAACTTTCCTATTGTTTGCTGTAAAAATTAAAACTTGAGTACATGGAAGTTATGAACTAAAAGGCAATAATAATTGACAGAAGAAGAAAAGAACATTAATTTCTCTAAATTCAAAAATGTAGAATAAAAATAAAAATACTAATACGAGGGCGAAGAATAAACAATATCCGTAACTTTTCTGTTGAGTTGTCTTCAAATTTTGGAGATAGGACTGATGCATAAACGTGTCTCTTAATTCATCATTTGCAATTTTATAACGAAAGTCAGCCACCTGGCCAATTGTGTTGTATTTGTGGTCTAAACTGCTCTAACAACACAAGTATTGGGATATAAATACGTCAACCTTATTCCCTCGTGGATCCACCGAACGTTTAAAGTTAATCTACACTTGGAATTGTATGAAAACGTATCATGTATACTAATGATCAAGAATACTGTAATTTCATCAAATTCTTTCATACTTGTACTATAATGTTTACCAATGTAAATACATATGTAATATTAAAAATTGTTTATCCATTGGTTCAATAATAATTATCTGTTGCATTGCTTTTAGTATATCCATTATCTCTATCAATAGGACAACTTCTTCTTCTTCCTTTCCAGGATTAGGTCAATGCGACCTGTTCCGGTCTCAAGTCCATCGTTTCTGTAGCCGTCCCAAAGATCTTTTTCCATGTGGTTTGTAGGTGTTGATCTTTTTGGGTAATCTTGTATTGTCCATTCTGTCTAAATGTTCTTTCCACTGGTATTTCTGCTCTTATAGTTTATCGAGTATTGAAAATATCTCCAGTTCATTTCTTATTGATTCATTGTGTAATCTATACATGCTGGTAGATCCTTTTATGGATCTTAAAAATATCATTTCAGTGGCTTGAATGTGTGAGCTATCTTTTTTTGTAAGTACCCAAGATTCAGATCTATATAAAATAACAGGAACAGCCATAATTTTATCTCTTCGAGTCTTTCGGAGGGTTCTGCTTATCGTGCCACACATCATTTGATATCGGTTTAATTTATTATGTATATCCCAATCATAGCTATATGTTATATCTGAACCAAGAGAGTTAAAGTGTGCTATCTGTTCTATTATTTCATTATTGATTACTATTTTTGCTCTGACTGGCCCTGAAAAGCCATAATTTTAGTTTTTGAAGTTGAGACATTGAGATTATAATCATAATCATCTGCCTTTCAAGTATTAGGCCCAGTGGCCCGTTACCGTCTCCCGGCATCTCCGAAAAGGTCGACCCACAGATCTTCTGCCTCGAGGAATGTAGTGAAGGATTTGTTTTGGTATTCTGTGACGATCCATACGCTGAATATGGGCTAGCCAATTGTTTCTCTATTCTTGGAGGTATTCAGATATAGGTACGATGTTTAACTCTCAGGCTATTGTTGAATTTCTTTGGTGGTCTAGAAGGTTATAACCTGCAGTTCGTCGCAGAAATTTCATATCCGTGGCTGTAATATGGCGGTCATCCTGAGTTCTGATGGTCCAAGCTTCACTGCCATAACAGATTATGGGTCTAGCGAGAACTTTATAGATTTTCATTCTTGTGTGTCTCTTCACTTTTGATGGTTTAAAATATTGGTTGATAATTCTTAAAGCTTTATTATAGTTTAGTATTTTAAAGGATATATCACATTACTCATTATAAGTTAAATTATATCCTAAGTATTTGACATTATAATAAGAGTCCTAATTGATTCAACGTGTAAATAGCTCTTTGTTAATAATCCTCTGACTTCTGTATAATAGGATAACTAGAAGAAAATTATTGGCTTAGCAAAGAAAGAAGGTTGAATAGTTCAGATCTTATAACACAGAAGATGAAAAAAATTAAAATTAATATAAAATCTTAAAATATTTGATGGTGTTGATGATGACGAAATTTAAGATGTAATAAACTACTTTCTAGATTTATCGCCCTTCAAACATAAACCAATAAAAAGGCGGAGGATATGGTAATTAATTAGTCTCTCCAATATTAGGAAATCCTAATATATCCTCTTCTGGAATAAATAATAAAAAAATTATAAAATGTAAAATCACTCGTAGTAATAATGAACTTCATTAGTTTATTTTTTAAAGAATGGAAATACATTTTATTTTACATTGTGCACTGGCCTGTATGGTCGTATGTGCATATTTTATTTCATGAATTAAAAAAACAAATATATAAATGAATACATACATGACTCATGGATATGTTTTAGTAGCATTTCATTTGCAGAAACTTCGATAGATGACAAAGACCGTATTGAACTCTATGGATTTGAATGTATAAATAAGGGAAGGTGGTAATAACAAAGAAGAGAAACATATCCGGATGGGATATTGTGATTAATGTAATTAATAACGTAGCCCACTGTTGAGCATAGCCTCTCCTTTGTCAGGAGTTAATAGACCAAGTCAATTTAGTTACCTTACTTGTCCAAAGATGTCATGAGTTCCATGCGGTCAACACACCGATTCAATGAGACATCTAGCAGGCAACTATGGTATTACTAGGATAATTGAGAACGGTAAATTTTGCTTAGAGGCCTCTTTGTTCAAGCTTAATGATATTTTACGAGCCTGAAAATCTTCAGACTCAGTTAACAATGTTAAAATCAATGTCGATTTTTTCTGTAGAAAATATTCAAATGGATTCACAATTTTAAGTAACAAATGATGGATATTAAAAGCTTATAGTTTTGACTTCAGCATGATCACAACACAAAATGGTTAACACTGAAGTAAGTAATCATTAAAATAATGTCGAGGAAAGAAAGTGTTTGGCTGTTTGGGCAGTGACAAGACATTGACGAAGTATTGTATTCTTAATATTCACTGACAGTAGCTTTCGGTATTGAGCGAGCAAATACAGGTCACACGAAGGTCGTAACACTAACTAGTTGCTGACTTAGTGAAATAGTACACTTTTTAAAAACATAATGTGAATTTTTTCACATAACGCAATTGTTCTGTAACATATTTTATTTATGTATTTTCTCTTTATTACTATGTATTAATTTTCTTAAGAAAGTATGAAAATAAAATCACAATTGTTTAATTAATAGCGTTTATTTTACAGCCTCTTCTGTCTAACTTTGGTCTGACACAGACAAATTTTATAAAATAATTAAAATATATTAAAATGTTAATATATTTATTAATTTATATACATATTTTCAATGTGTATATGCATTGATCTCCACTCGTCCCTATCCATCCACTCCATATCCTCCTGTCCGATTGTTCTCATTTCAGTTCTTATTTCTTGCATCCATGAGTTTCGAGGTCTTCCTTTCTTTCTTCTTCCAGGTAGACATCTTTCTAATGTTTTTCTGAGTAACCTCTCTTCTTGCATTCGTCGTACATTCCATACCGATTAAGTTGCTTATACCTTATATAATCTATAAATAATATTTAATAATCATTTTTTCTCGTATGACTTTATTTCTTATTTTTTCCAATTGCTGCTCTCGTCAAGGAATTCATTTTCATCGATATAAGTTTTTGTTCAATTTCCATCTAGAGTTCCGTATGTAATAGTTCTTCTCATTATTGAATTACGTATCTGTAACTTATTATTCCTGACTATATGCCTGTTCAATAGGACACCATTTAACATTGCTGTCATTGCGTTGCCTTTATTTATTCTGTTCTTATTGTCACTTTCTTGTCTATCCTCTTTATCTACTTTTACCCCCAAATTCGTCTCATCATCTAGAAAACTCCTTCTGATCTTCTAACACTAATCTTCAGTTTCTGCTCCACATCTCACATAAATTGTTTTTTTTTCTAAATTTATTTTAAACCCAAATTATCGTATTCGTCCAATCATTTTCAGATTTAATATACAGAGTGATTCACAAATCATGTTTGGTCTCATATCAAAACTATGGACATTAGTGTGAAACGAATTGTGGAAACATGTGAAAGATTGATGTGCATCTATGCAGAGATGCTCAGCACATTTTGATGTTTATTCGTCTTCAAGTTATGGCTTCGAACTTCATTATTTAAAATAGATCATGGCACATTTCTTTCCTTCGTTTGAAGTGTCCTTGAAAAAGGAATACTTTGCCGTTGTAATGAGGTTTCTATCTATATTGGTTAACGTGTTTCAGACGTGTGAAAAATGACATATGCTACTGCTAATTTTTGCCAATAATTGGATTATTTCGTATGGGGATATGTGAAACAACGTGTCTATGCCACGGAACCAACCACTCCTGACGATATGCAACATCGGATCAGGGAAGTATACAAGTCCATTTCAAATCACCAAATAGTCTTTGTAAGAAGATCCGTTTGGAAACGTATTCGGGAATGCGTAAACAATAACGGTAGCACTTTTGAACTTCTACTTGGTGATTAGACACCTGTTCCTGTAGTAATAGGGTAAGGTATTTTGAAACAGGAAGCCTATACATTGGTGTGCAGGCCATTGCTCCTGCCAATTCAACATCTTGTATGAACTGTTCTAATATGGCACAAATAATTATTTAAATTGTATTGAAAAGCCAATAAATAGATGTTTCAATCCATCTAAAATAAAATAGGAGGTTGCATTTAAAATAAGAGTGACCAATGCTGTATCTTTTCTATAAATCTACAGAAACCTTTCCTAAGTGTTTCCGCATACTCACAACATTAAGCGATTCATCTCTCAAGTATCAAACTCATGATAAAATATATGGTTTTCACATAACAATAACAAAAAGAATTCGTGAATCAACCTGTATTTACAGTAAAATTTGCTCAAAGCGGAATCTCATGGGGCCAATTTTCTTTTCTACATTAGACAAAATTTCGCATTATAAAAAAACAATTTATTAATAATAATATTAGATTATATAGTACTGTATATGACGTTTTACGTACCTTGGATTAATTATTATAGTTCCGCTACCGTTGAAAAGTGAAGTACTGTATATACGAGCAACATCGACGGTAACGCGCGAAAATTAGTCCTATTTCGTCAGCGTTCAAAATGTCTCTTAGGCGCGTATCCTGTAATTAAAGTATGCAGTTTCGGATTCCGCTCACTAACTACACTTTCGTCTACATTCTTTGATTTCCCGCAAATTTCTTTCCACACTGTATTGAGTCGTCTTTTAAAGCTGTCCAGCGAACCTGAAGATGCCTTGAAATCGTTATCCCCTAGGGATTTAGCAAAAGCGAGCTTGGCATTGGAGCATCGGTCCGAAAATGTTTGGAGATTTATCTTCAATCATTTTCACTTTTTCGCTTAATGAGAATGATAATACGTTTCAGCCATCTTTATTCGGTAAATTCCGAACGCTACCTGTGAGAGATCAGTCTCAGAATTTAAACGAATTTAAGATTTTACAGTGCAATGGTTATTTATAAGACAGATATCTGTATTTCTCATAACGGGTGAGCAGTAAGGCCGAAAGAAAATTCCAGGTACAGGTAGAATCTCTATTTTACCCGACGGCAGGAATCATTCCCTAATGTTTTCTTGGCCCAATGGGAATTCAATGAAGCGGAAACTAATTTATATCTCTGTCTTTCCGCTTTATAATTTTTTTCATGAATTGTGCAGAAATATCCTTCCGTTTCCGCGTTGGACAGATTCCGTTCTGCGCAAAATAAATAGCCTATACGTAAAATTACTATTATTTCTCCGGGACCAATACATTTGTTCACATTGGATAGATCTCCCCTTTATTCGCGTTCCAGATTAAACACGTTGTACTGTATGTACATATTCCTAAAACGAAATATTCGAGAAAAGAAATGGGGTATAGATGGTACTAAACATAAACTATATGTAGTCTGCAAAAGCATATGATTCAATTAAGAGGGAGAAATTGTGCAGCACCCACTTTGCAATTCCTAAAAAGTTCAACTTATCAGAATGTGTCTAAATGGAAAATGAGTAGGGTATGGTAGGCAATTAGCTTTCTCATATACATTTTAAATTCATAATAGGTTAAAATAAGGGAATGCATTGTCTCTTCTACTATTCAATTTTATATTACAGTATGCAATCAAATCTTTAGAGGATAAAGATGGGGATACAACTCTACGGTATTAATATGCTGTTCGTATATGCTGACAAGTAGAGAATAATGTTATTAGGCGAAGGAGCCAATTCATAGAATGTAGATTAAAAACTGAAGCTACAGTCAATTTCAAATAAACTAAATATATGTTCATATATTAAATGGATACTTATAAGTAATGCCACGAGTGATTTCCAAATTATCGATAAATTCACGACTCACGAAGTGAGGAGTGAATTTATCTATTGAATTTGGAAATCAAGGGTGGCATTAGTTAGGACTATTTAACGAATAAAATTAAGATGTTTACTCACAAATCATTATTTAGCTATAGCTATTTTAAAATATTTATATATTTAATGTAAACGGCTATATTTGAAAACAAATGAGAAATGATTGGTACGTTTCATTTGCTTCTTTTGTTCATCACTGCAACTAGATCATATTATTTATTGCCAAGGATCGTAATATTGTAAGAATGCACCCTAGTGGAGAAATTTATAACCAACATTATAGGTATTAACAAGCGAATGATGACAAATCAAGAGCTTCAGAACATTTGAATACTACTACTACTACTACTACTACTACTACTACTACTACTACTACTACTACTACTACTACTACTACTACTACTACTACTACTACTCTCTTCATAAACTTAATTTGTAGGATTTTCATCCTGTTTATTTCCAAAAGCACTGCTCGGAGAAGACGTACTGGATGTGCATTCACTGTCTGTCCATCTCTTGGTAGGTCTTCCTCTTGTTCTTCTCTCGTCCATTGGTCTATCTTCTTTAGCTCTTTTTGCAAGTCGGTATTCTTCCATTTTTTCTATATGACCCTTCTACTATAAAGGTATTAATTAATGTCTGATGTCCTATGATGTAAATATGCCAATTATATTTTTCTGCAACGTCATTTTCTGGGAAATAATTCGTTTAAGAAAGTGCAAAGTTTTTTTTTTGTGATATAACCAATTGCTACAAATGTTTTTATATTATCTCCCGCATGCCCTATCTGCTGACATTCATGCACTTTATATACAATCTGGTAGCAGTAGTTCTTGGGGAGTCAGTCACTGCAAAGTAATGCTATGACCTATTCAGAATGTTAAAAAGATACACTCTCTTTAATATGATAACCTTTAGTTGATAAATTCGAGGCGAAACACGTCTGTGATTGGTTGTATATAAAACATCATTAAAAAGTGATTGGTCATTGACTCCCATTTCAGACATGAGTTAAATAGTCAAATTAAATAAATTTTGAAGAAGTGGCGGAAATACCTAGAAAAAATAATTACAAACAGGAATGAAGAGCAGAAGAAAATTAACCATAAGCCCAACTCCGGAAACGCTTGTAAAGAAGGACAGGTCAGACTGTTTGAATACACATTTAAAACTAATATTAGAACACATCTTTCAATAAAATCTGTTTTGTGTACAATAGTTTTTTTATTCAATGCCAGTACCTTAAGTATTCCCTCAGTGGGCTAGTAGTCGCGAATTCAAATCCGGCCGAGGTCGACATCCATCCGGGAAGGATAGTAAGCTGCGGGTCCCGTGTATGAAGATTTTCGAGCTCATAAAAACAAGCTGAAGCGTACATCAGAGCCTAAGGGCAAACTTTATCCCCATTTTATCCTTAATAGTATGTTCTAGTGATTTTTTAATACAAATAAATAGTGTGCTCATTAAACAATCAACATTTATCATAACTAATGTCACCAGTGATTTCCAAATTACCGATAAATTCACGACTCACGAAGTGAGGAGTTAATTTACGTAGAGAATTTGGAAATCAAGAGTATTTAACGAATAAAATTAAGATGTTTACTCACAAATCATTATTTAACAATAGCTACTTTAAAATATTTATATATTTAATGTAAACTGCGATACTTGAAAACAAATGAGAAATGATTGGTACGTTTCATTTGTTTCTTTGGTTCATCACTGCAGCCAGATCATATTTTTATTGCCAAAGTATCGTAATATTGGAAGAATGCACCCTAGTGGAGAAATTTATAACCAACATTATAGGTATTAACAAGCGAATGATGACAAATCAAGAGCTTCAGAACATTTGAATACTACTACTATAAAGATATTAATTAATTTCTGATGTCCTATGATGTAAATATGTCAATTATATTTTTCTGCAACGTCATTTCCTGGAAAAAAATTCGTTTAAGAAAGTGAAAACATTGTTTTTTTTTGTGGTATAATCAATTGCTACAAATGTTTTTATATTATCTCTCGCATGCCCTATCTGCTGACATTCATGCACTTTCCAGGAAAATTATTCGTTTAAGGTGGTGTGAACAGTGTTTTTTTTTGGTGGTACAATCAATTGATACAACTGTTTTTATACTATCTTCCGCATATGGTATATGCTTACATTCATGCACTATATATACAATCTGATAGCCGTATTTTTTGGGGAGTCTGTCACTGCAAAATAATGCTATGACCTATTCAGAATGTTAAAAAGGAGGCACTCTCTTTAATATGATAAACTTTACTTGATAAATTCGAGGCAAATCACGACTGTGATTGGTTGTAAATAAAAAATCATTGAAATGTGATTGGTCATTGACTCCCATTTGAGGCATGAGTTAAATAGTCATAAGAAATGCCACGAATAATTTCTAATTTATCTAGAGAATTTGGAAATTAAGAGTGGAATTTGTTAGGAGTATTTAACGAATACAATTAAGCTGTTTACTCTCAAATCATTATTTAATTACATTTTAAAATATTTATATATTTAACGTAAACGGCGATGTTTGAAAACAAATGAAAAACGTTTGTTATGTTTCACTTGTTCATAGCCTATATGTTCAACCAGATCATATTATTTATTGCCAAAGAAGAATGTACCCTACTGGAGAAAAAATGAACTAACATTATAGGCTATTAATTAATTTATAATCTCCTATGATATAAACATGTCAATTATATTTTCCTGGAACGTTAAATCCTGGGAAATAATGCGTTTAAGAAAGTGCAAATGGATTTTTTTTGTGGTATAGTCAATTGCTACAAATGTTTTTATATTATATCCCGCAAGCACTATCTGGTTACATTCATACACTATATTATACAATCTGGTAGCCACATGCATTCTAAAATTCACACATCTTAATATATAAATTGTTATATTCAACGTATTTCTTAGAGATTCAGTCACTGCAAAATAATGATCTTACCTATTCAGAATGTTAAAAATGAGAAGCTTGATTTTAAAGCAATAAAATTAAATTGATGAAATCGAGGTGAAAAAAAGACTGGTTGGTTGTAAATCTAAATTAATTGAAATCTGATTGGTCACTAACTCCCATTTGGGGCATGAGTTAAATAGTCCATATAAAATTTCCCGGATCCTTCGTATTTTTTTTTTGTAGATTGATGAAATATAGGACTATTTATATAACAGTGATATCGTATTATAAAGAATACATTTTTCATCAATTTTACAAGGATATCCATCAAACGTCTTCTACCACAGTTAATGAGAACTGGGTGAATACCTTCCAGGTCCAGTAATTTACGATATTTCATTGAACTAACTGCTATTTATAAATCCAGGGAGTGAATATAAAAACATTTTCATTCATTTATTATATTACTTGTATGTAATAGGAATAATAATAATAATAATAATAATAATATAATTATTATTATTATTATTATTTTATTACGAATATCTCTACAATACAGATGTTTTCCTACAACTTATTGTAAATTTTTCTCCTCCATACATCCCTATTCTCTTCATCACTATCTATTAACCCTCTCGACACCATACTCCTATGACTCCATAAACCCACAGTTCGTTTGGTCTTCCCTTTCTTCTGTTGCCCTGCGCTTAAAAATTTAATATAATCTTAGGTATCCTGACTTCCTCTTTACGGGCCAAACAATTTCACTTCTCTTTCTTTAATAACTTGTAGAACATATTTTTGAACATCCAATATTTCTCTGATTTTAGTGTTCCTAATTTTGTCTCCTCTTGAATTTCTAGAATCCCTCTTTTAGAAGTTCTTCTCTGTCGAGAATAGTTTATGTACACCTTTAGACAAAAGAAAAATAAGTCATCTCTTGATTCTATCAACCGATCGGGGAACTTCGTGAGCACTCGCAGAATCCTTATTCACATTAACACGTTTTCAGTAATTGTACTGTGTTGGTTGCTAGTTAACGCAGTGCACACTCAAGTAACATAAAAGAGAGAGCTTTCCTTTGTGTGTTTCCGTGGTCGAGAGGTTTAACACACAACATCTGCGTTCGTAACCTCACGGTTTCGATTCCCGTTCTACTTTTTTTTATACTGAAAGTTAGGATAGCATTTCGCCTGTAATATAGTTTCATATTTAATTTTATATTTCAGTTTTATGGCTTTAATGCACACACAAAACAAATGAAAACTTCTAATAATTAAATGAAGAAAGAAAATAATATCTTCTAAAATCAAAACTTTAACAAAATTAATATCGGGTGTATGAACTCTCATCATCTATTATCGCCCTCAATCTGCGGGGCATTGATGCAATGAAATATCTACCGGTACGTGGACAATCGTCTAGAACATCCCAGGCGTCTTGAATTTGTGCCATAAGCCGTCTTTCGTGCATGTGCAGGCCAATTAGAGTTCATCTCTATTTTCATCTTAGCTCACACATTTTCGATTGGATTGAAATCAGGTGAACAGCGAAATTTGATTTGCCTTCTCCTTTAACAATCCAATCAAATTTAGCTAAACACAATTCAAAAAGCGGCCACAGTTTCAACAATATCGATAATACATTGTAAATTATACATAGGGAAAACAACAGACACAAAATTAACATTTTAGAAGAAATCGAAATTATCAAGAAGGCCAAAAGTACAAACATTCTCAACGAAAATAAACTCTCTATTAGACATACAGTAAATTCAATACTACAACAACTGCAGAAGATGAAGCATGCATCGAAATGCCTAAAGTGAAATCAACGAAAATTTTAAATAGTTGAGGAAGACGGTAGTATACAAGGTAAAAATAAATAATAGTTAAAAGAAACTAAAACAACACGCTTTATTAGAAAACCGAACTGGAATTGAAAAATAGTTTTAATTTGCAACACGCGTGGGATAAAATTAAAGTTGTCAACAAAAAATCATCTCCAACATATCTAGAATAAAACCAAAGTTATCTACAAAAAAAAATAATTTTACCATCAAAAGCGTGGGGTGCTCTATATGAATTAATATATTTGATAATAAACATATATTGGTAAAATTAAATTCTCTAAGTAGAAAACGTAAAAACCATAAAAATCACCCCACGCTTTTGATGGTAAAATTATTTTTTTTTGTAGATAACTCTAGTTTTATTCTAGATGTGTTGGAGATAATTTTTTTATTGACCACTTTAATTTTATCCCAAGCGTGTTGGAAATTAAAATTATTTTTCATTTTTTAGTTCAGTTTTCTAATAAAGCGGGTTGTTTTAGTTTTTAAACTATTATTTATTTTTAATTTTTTAGTATGGTTTTCTAATAAAGCGTGTTCTTTCAGTTTTTTTAAAACTGTTATTTATTTTTTAATTTAATTGATTGTCATAAACTGGAATCCCATGAAAATTTAATTGCTTAATACTCTTCTAAAAAATCTTCCGGCCTGGATTTGAACCAACGGCTTATGGATTACTGAAATTATATACCACTATAGTCCACCGCTCTACCAACTGAGCTCTTACAACGATTGACTAAAAAGTCGATAAATCCGCAACCTATTACACCGGTTTTTATTATTATTTTTTTTTTATTTTCTGATGATTTTGGCCAGGATTTAAAAACCAATAATGAAATTGTTGTATTGTCATGAGCCCTTTACAAGTATACAAAGTTTCAAGTCGATCTAATGGTTTTAAGTGGGTGAAAATTGTGTTCAAAGATTCCGTTACATAGATACAGGTCCGTTATATAGACAGATACAGGTCAAGTTAATATAAAGCGTATAAAAATATATAATTTAACATTGTTATAACCTCAACGGTATAAAAAAACAATTATGAACTTAAAAAGTACTGATTAATTCAAATGTCGAAATAAAATGTATTTAATTCATAAAAGTTTTAATACAAATATCACGAAAAAAATTGTGTAATTGAAGACGCGAACCTGCGATCTTCATTAACAGAACCAGTGACCGCGTATTACCGCTGAGCTATCGGGAAAAGTAGAAGAGTCTTCAGTTCATGCCACATAACACATTCGCTCAGGGACTGCACAATTATGACTAGTTTCCTAGTTTGAACCCAGCGCTGTGCCGAGTATGACTTAGAAGAAATGTGCGTTCAAGAGATGACTCATTTTTTTGTCGAATGATGTACTTATTCTCTACTTTGTGTCCACGTTTCCACACAATACAATAGTATACTCTCGAGCAGTGAATTATAAATAAGTTTTTTTAGGTTCATAATATTAATGAAAATAATAAAAAAATAGTAATAATAAAAAATAATAAAAGTAACAATAATAAAAATAATAATACAAATTAAAATTAAAAAAATAAAAAGAATAAAAACAACAATAATAAAAACAACAAAAACAATAATAATGATAATAAAAACAATAAAACAATAATAATAATAATAAACAGTAATAACTATAATAACAACAATAAAAACAATATATCTATAAAAACAATAAATCTATAAAAACAATAAATCTATAAAAACAATAAAAACAATAAACAACATCACAACAACAACAATCACAACAACCACAATAATCACAATCACAACCACAACAATCACAATTACAATAACAATAACAGCAACAGCAAAGAGAGTAATAACTATAATAATAATAATAATAATAATAATTATAATAATAATAAAATACAAAACTATAAAAAACAATAATCAACATCACAACAACAAAAATCATAACAATAACAACCACATCAACAATAACCACATCAACAACAATCACAACATCAACCACAACAACAACAACAACCACAACAACAACAACCACAACAACAACAACAACCACAACAACAACAACCACAACAACAACCACAACAACAACAACAACCACAACAACCACAAACAACAACAACCACACAACACCAACCACAACAACAACAACACAAACAACAAACAACAACAAAACACAACACACACAACAACAACAACAACAACAACCACCACAACAACAACAATCACAACAACAACAACAATCAAAACAACAACCACAACAACAACAACAATCACCACAACAACAACCACAACAACAACACAACCACAACAACAACAACCACAACAACAACAACCACAACAACAACAACCACAACAACAACAACCACAACAACAACAACCACAACAACAACAACCACAACAACAACAACACAACAACAACAACCACAACAACAACAACCACAACAACAACAACCACAACAACAACAACCACAACAACAACAACCACAACAACAACAACCACAACAACAACCACAACAACAACAACCAGAACAACAACCACAACAACAACAACCACAACAACAACAACCACAACAACAACAACCACAACAACAACAACCACAACAACAACAACCACAACAACAACCACAACAACAACAACCGCAACAACTACCACAACAACCACAACAATAACAACCACAACAATAACAACCACAACAATAACAACCACAACAATAACAACAACCACAACAATAACGACAACCACAATAACAAGAACAACCACAACAACAACAATCACATTAACAACAATCACAACAACAACAATCACAACCACAATAATCACAGTCACATCAATCACAACCACAACAATCAAAATTACGATTACGATAACGATAACAACAACCACAACAACTACCACAACAACCACAACAACTACCACAACAACCACAATAATAACAACAACCACAATAATAACAACAACCACAACAATAACAACAACCGCAACAACCACAACAATAACAACAATAATAACAACAACAATAACAACAACCAAAATAACAACAACAATTACATTAACAACAATCACAACAATCACAACAGCCACAACAATCACAACCACAATAATCACAGTCACATCAATCACAACCACAACAATCACAATTACGATAACGATAACAACAACCACAACAACAGCAATAATAATAATAATAATAATAATAATAATAATAATAATAATAATAATAATAATAATAATAATAATGTGTTCATTTTAGATGAATTAATACCGTAAGACTTTGTCTTCCGCATAACTAGAACTTATATAAAAAATGCAAAACACCAATAGTGGCCCCAGTGGCTATTATAATAGCTTCTGGATCCGAGGTTCGCGAATTCAAAACAGTTCGGGATAAATTTATTATTTAAAGGCATAAAATATGAGTATGATTTACTTCAGAAAACTTTGAATTCAATTTCGTAGATTTGTTGCGCGTAAATAATGAGAATTAAATAAGAAACGTCTGATCAAAATATTGTAGTTGCTACCTGCATAGACATGATACCTGACATTAATTATTACCTACGATGTCAAAAGCTTCATTATTTACTAGTGATAAAATAAAATGTGTACTTTCTCAGATCGATGCTAGTCTTCATGTAGTTTTGTCCGTGACTAAAGCTTCTTCCTGATGATATCGTATAGTGGGTTGTTTAATCGGGGAGTGCTTTCATTTATTAACAACTTGTTATCTATCTCCTTGGTAATTTCCAGGTCTTCCAATATATTGATTTTTGTTGGCTTTCCCTCTTTGTGTTACTATTGTAAGGGTGTCTCCTATTGAGTTAATTCTATGACCGGTGTATATTATGTGTTTAGCATAATTAGACTTCCCATATACGTATATGAAATCGTTACGATGCTCTTTGAATTAGCAAAAACATTGAGAAAAATAATAAAAAATTTAAACACAGCCTATAAAATTTGTAATAAATTAAATAATTGGCTCAACTGCACTTCTACTGACGCTTGACTTTTCAGTTTATTATTGTAAATTATAGCTCTTCTTCAGTATTTACTAACAATATTTAATATTTAATATTTTTTCAAACACTTTTTATAACATTTTTAGACAGTTTTGAAGTATTTATTTAAATACGAAAATCACAACATTATGACACTGTTAGACAATATTGTGATGCTGTTATTTTATCCATAGAGTAGGCAATATTACTTAGTCTATGATTTTTCTATCGCTCTTTTGGGTTATCGCTGGTTGGATTGGCGTTAGGGAATGATAAGTAAGTGTACACTCATTATTAATAAACATTAGGTAATTTTCTTCTTCTTCTTCCTTCCAAGTATTAGGCCAAGGCCCGTTACGATCCTATAGTTAAATTTTCCCTCCAGCGTAAATAGTTTGATCCTTCCGGAAAATTCTCATATAAGATTTGAAAGCATAATAATAGTCCCTTCGATTGGTTGCTGGCCAAAAGAAGGCAAGACCAGTGATGGGGCTGCCATCTTATAGCCTCTGGTCTGGCTTTTCTGGAGAAGAAAAGAAAATAAAGGAAAGAAGAAATGGAAGAAAGGAAAGACTCCCTAGCCCTCGGATGCCCTAATAGCGTCGGGGTCGAAAAAACAAGAGTTAACCAAGGGAGGTTAGATAGTAAAGTTAAAAGAGTGCAAAACACAAGTAAGTGGAAGAAATGTTTTGCTCAGCTTGGGCACCTTGTGGTCGCCATCCACATATCCTCTAGATGAGGACCCCTGAGGGTAATATTATTAATATATTTTTTATACATAGATTTGGGGACTTATTGCAAAGATGTGTCATTTAAATATCATATCGACGGTTAGTAATCGATATGTGGTTCGATTGTAGGTTATCGCTGGCTCTATAAACTCTGATTGCAAGCGCACTGTTATTCTGTAGGACTTTGAAAATATTTCACGCAAGTTTAAGTGCAGTTTTTCCTAATATAATAAATAATGAAAATATTTCACGCAAGTTTAAGTGCAGTTTTTCCTAATATAATAAATAACAATATTGAAAAGCATCATAAATTTAATGGCAAGGGAGTATATAAATTAACATGCAAAGATTGTGACAAGTTCTAAATAGGTAGAACGAAAATAAGCTATAACATATGGTTTAAAGAGCATCGTAACGATTTCGTATATACATAATTACGCTAAGTACATAATAAACGCCGGTTATAACATGAAATTAATAGAAGGCACCCTTACAATAGTAGACAAAGAGGGAAACCCAACAAAAATCAATATATTGGAAGACCTGGAAATTATCAAGGTGATAGATATCAAGTTGTTAATGAATTAAAGCACTCCCAGACTAAACAACCCGCTGTACGATATCGTGAGGAAGAAACTTTAGTCAGGGACAACACTAAATTAAGACCAGTATCGAGAACATCAATAAATGTATCGAAGAAATACCTGCTGATGATGGAATGGATATTCTGAAAGGCCTTCAGACAAAAAAAGCATACATATTTTTTTACAAGTTGAGGACGACGGCACTGACTTAAGAAGGTACACTTTATTTTATGACCATCCACCACAACGGTTTTAAACAATACATTTTATTAGTATTGATTTACTAGTGATTACCCGGCGTTGCCCGGAAATTTACTTAAGCCGAAGATTTTAATTAATTGCCCTGTGCCAGGTTTTATTTCGATTAAATAGAAATTGGGGCCTCTAGAGCGTTAACGGACTATAGCATTGCGAGCGAAGATCCTCTGATTCTTAGAGAATCCAGCGTTGCCCGGGAATGTACTTATCCCGATCTTCTTAGCATCAATGAGCTGAAAGACAAACATTGTTGTTGTGAATTATACGTAAAAGATAGACAAATGTTGTCAGGGTCTTTTTTATAGTATTATTCGAGATATTCAATTATATTTATACATTAATTTTGTGTATTTGTTATGGTATAGGCAGCATAAGCCATTTAACCGTCCAAAAAGCGACTTTTTGGTGCTGAATTGACCTTTTTTACACGCTTTATATTAGCTTGACCCGTATCTATCTATCTATGTAACGGAATCTTTCAACGCGATTTTCACCCACTTAAAATCATTGGATCGACTTGAAACTTTGTATATTTGTAGAGGACCCGTGACAATACAATAATTTCATATTTATTACACGCTTTATATTAACTTGACCTGTATCTATGTATGTAACGGAATCTTTCATCACGATTTGCACCCACTTCAAAACATTGGATCGACTTGAAACTTTGTGTACTTGTAAAGGACCAATGACAATACAATAATTTCATAAATGTTTTCTAAGATCCTGGCCAGGATCATCAGGACATCAAAAAATAAAGACCGGTATAATATCTTGCAAACGTATCGACTTTTTAGTCTATCGTTGTGGTAGCTCGGTTGGTAGAGCGGTGGACTGTAGTGGTATATCATTTCAGTAATCTATAGGTCGTTAGTTCAAATCTGGCCCGGAGGATTTTTTTAGAAGAGTATTACTTTTAGCTCATACTACAATAGTATCGAATTTAAAGATATTTACATTTTTTTATAAAACCAAACTAAAAACTAAATAATAGTTTAAAAAACTAAAACAACACGCTTTATTAGAAAACCGAACTAAAAAATGAAAAATAATTTTAATTTCCAACACGCTTGGGATAAAATTAAAGTGGTCAACAAAAAAATCATCTCCAATACATCTAGAATAAAACTAGAGTTATCTACAAAATAATAATTTTACCATCAAAAGCGTGTGGTGCTCGTTATCTGTTAATATATTTGATAATAAACCTATATTGGTAAAAGTAAAGTCTCTAAGAACAAAACGTAAAAACCAACAAAAAGCACCCCACGCTTTTGATGGTAAAATAGTTATTTTTTGTAGATAACTCTAGTTTTATTCTAGATGTGTTGGAGACGATTTTTTTGTTGGCCACTTTAATTTTATCCCAAGCGTGACGGAAATTAAAATTATTTTTCATTTTTTAGTTCGGTTTTTGTAATAAAGCGTGTTGTTTTAGTTTTTTTAACTATTATTTATTTTAGATCCGGTACTATAGTATGTAGTGTAATATGTTCTGTAAGTTAATTGTCGCAGAAGAATTATCTAAATAATGGAAAAAAAACCTATGCAAATCGGTCAAGTAGTTTTTGAGTCCATAAAAACAGACAGACAAAGACTCACACTAATTTTTATATCTATATATAAATAGGCAAAAACCAAAAAGTTAAGTAACATTTTCTCCTTCCCTTTGTCAACCGATTTTTTAGTAGATGTTGACGAACTTTAGTGTTATCAATAAAAAAATTGTAAACAGTTCTGCCGTTCTTAACTGCAATGCAATGTTTATGGAAAATTTACATGGTGTAAGAGTTAAATTTCTTCCAGTGAAGCACGTGATGTACAAAGGTCATGTCCAAAAAAAAAGGACTTGCCGTTTTTAACTTCAAGGCACTAAAATCCAGTGCCAAACTCCCATTTAAACTATAGGGAAGTAATACACGTACATGTGTTAATCACAGAGGTAGACGATCATCCTGTCAGTGTAGGGGGTGACATGTGTCAGCAAGTCGAGTCCACCAGCTAATGCAGCTGGTTTTCTCAACGAGGAGCCAATACTTATTGTAGATACCCAAATTCCTCACTATACTTGGTGCTAATTTAGAATACTATCACCTCTATCGTCAGTTAGACTTCAACATATATATGCATACAATCAAGAGGACTAAATTATTAATATATAACACAATTGTGAAGAGTATTTTATTATATGTTGTGGAAACGTGGACGTTGAAGCAATAACACAGAAATAAACTTTTTAAGAAGATCGGCAAAAATAACAAAATTGGATAAAATAAATATAATACAATAAGAGAAATAATGAATGTTGAAAGGGAGATTGTGTAAGAGATTGAAGAAATTCAACTAAGATAGTATCGACATACAATGAGAAGTAGGGAGACAGAAAGAAAGAAAGAAACGTTGAAAATATATCTCCTGGAAAAGGGAAACATGGTAGACCAAAGCAAACGTGGATAAAGGGAATTCAAGACAACATGAAGAAGAGAAATATGACAGAAGCAGACACGCAAGGCCGGGAAGTGTGGAACAAAAAAATATTGAGTATTTTGGTTCACGATACCTGTGTAAATAACAAAAACAATGTTGAAATAATATATATTGTCCACCGCTGTGGTCCCGAGGTAGCGTGCTACTTTATCACGCAGCGGGCCCGGGTTCGATTCCCGGTCGGGACAGGCTACTGAGTGAGGTTTTTTTCGGGGTTTTTCCTCACCTGTAAGACAAACGTCTGGAAGCATAGGGCCCAACGGACCACGAAAATTATCCGGCCATCATCATCATCATCTTCCTTCACCGGTGTGGAAAGCAACGGGAAGCTACCACACCTCCCTAGTAAAGCTGCAAAGCATAGCATGAAAATACTATTATTGTAGCGAAAGACCTGTCTTCGGACAGAATTACTATGGATGGATATATGGATATATATATATATATATATATATATATCTCCTGTATTTTTTACGGTGTAATCGAATTTAAAACTAACAATGTTTAATATAATATAAAGTGACATGTTCTTTATGGTCGAATTTCGTCCGCTTGGCGAACACTAGTACAGATAAATTGATTCAGATAATACAGTCTCCACATTATATAATAGTAGACATAAATTATAGAATTTCAGATGTTCAGGATCTCTCAAATTTCGATTCATCTACTCATTCACAAAGGTTTAAAAGTTTGGTTTGTTGCGTGTTTTAATTTGACTGTACTTTAAGAAGTCTCTTGAGTTTTTAATAATAAAAGAGAGAGAAAAAGAAAGCATCACAAAGATATCGGACAAAAAAAAGTCCACTAAATTGTACAAAGCTTTGTTTTCTGTCAATCCTGGATTATTAAAATGCAAGGTTAAAACTACAAATATTCGCTCCAACTTTTCTTCTCTTTGCTCTTTCACCCTTTTAAAATAATGAGGTAACATGTTACGTTATTCTTCCTCCCCTGCAACCCCCTGCGGCTCGACTGTTTCCGTTTGCAAACGTCCTCCGCCCCTTCACGACATATTCCTTTACCTTCGAAATGGATTCAATTATCCGATAGAGTAACCAAAACAGTTCGGAAATTCACTTTATAATCAATATTAAGAGATAGAATCAAGCCAACACAGTTATGAAGACTCATCGCCGACTGGATTAGCTGCTATTGCTGGCAAGCTGAAGACAGTGACAGGGAAATTACTCAACCTTAATATTTTTAACCGGATTTCGCTACTTTCCATATTAAGTAGCTGATCAGTTGTCTTTACTGGAACGAACAGACCCCTGTTCCTCACTCTATAACTAGCTAACTCACTGACACTATCGAACCCATGGGTTCGTCGCCGCGCGGACATAAAACTCTCCATAGATCCCTCCCTATCCTGAGCTATATTTTCCAATCTTCCTCTGTATAATACAGGGTGTAACATAACTCAACGGCAAAATTTCAGGAATGAGTTCGTCATATGGAGAGAATAAAAAAAGTTTATTCACAGTTGTTTTTTGTTGATTGTAGGTTGCTGTGATGTACACAAATGAAGAATATGCCTGTACTGAGGCACAAGGAGGTCACTTTGAACATTTCATCTGAAAGAACAGAGCGCTCCAACAAGTCCTTTACATTTTTGTCGCCATGTACTAACATTCATAAAAGTTCGAATAACTCTGTAATTATCAATTTCAGGCCCCATGTTGTATACACTTTCCTTATTCTCTCCATACAAGGAACTCATTCCTGAAATTTTGCCGTTGAGTTATGTTACATCCTGTATAGCCTACTTCCCTCATATCATGGTTAATGTTATTCTTCCACTTCATTCTAGGTCTATTAACTGTGCGTTCGTTCCTGATTATATACATAAATAAATATTTATATAGTACATCCGAAATTTTAATTCGAACTCCTAGTTCCGATGATGCGACTGAAGCTGGGCCGGGAAAGATGGATTTTTAGGGCGTAAAAATCATGACTGTGGCTTATTTTGGATGCGAAATAATAGCTTAACATGGGTCATATGTCGTGATATTTAAAAAATAGAAAAGTCCATGACTCAATAGGCTTAGGAAACCCTTGGTCTATCAACCAGTTAGTTAGTATAGGTGTGATGTGGTCAGCATGTTAGGTTCCTCAGCAGTTATAGTTGGTTCTATCGACACGTAACCAATACTCATTGCATCTGCCCAAATTCTTCATGATGCAGGGTGAGCACAGTTGTATACCAGCCGAAATTCTTTAAAAAAAATCTTCCCCCATGTGGTCTCGAACCAGCGTACGTCCCATATGGCAGCGACATGAAAAGATGCTTTACACCACTCGGCTACGGCGTGGGGGAATATGTAGTAATTTATGGCATATAAAATTACTTCAAACATGAAAAATAATCCTGTGAACATTTTTTTCAACGATTTAACGTCCAGATTTGATTTGTGAAAGCTGAAGACCTGGGTCGTTCAACAACATGGTTATATAAAATACTAACTTACTTACTCATTCACTGGCACTATCGAACCCGTAGGTTCATGGCCGCGCGGACATAAGCTCTCCAAACATCCCTATCCTGAGCTAATGCTTCTCAAGAAAAAAAAAAAAAATCCCTGTATAATCGACTTCCCTCAAATCATAGTTAATGTTATTCTCCCCCCTCATTCTTCGGTCTACCACACTGGCCTTTTTCCCTCTGGCTTGCCTACAAGAAGATTCCATGCAAGCCTTTCATTCCCCATACGTGCAACATGTCCTGCCCATCGCAGTCTACGAGACTTAACTGTTCTTATTACATATGGCTTCCTATAAAGACCATGTAGTTCATTGTTATGCAGTCTTCTCCATTCATGCTGTCTGTTCATCTCTGCCTTTGGTCCAAAAATTCTCCTAATCACTTTATTCTCAAATACTTGTAATCTACTTTCCTCCCTTAAAGTAAGAGTCCATGTTTCGCACCCATATAATATAACTGGTAGAATAATAGTTTTATATATTTTCAGTTTAACGTTTTTTGAAAGGAGTTGGGGCATCAAGATTCTCTGCAATGCATAATAGCACGCATTTCTAGAATTGAGCCTATGTTTAATTTCTTTGTGCATCTCATTCCTATTTGTGATTATTGTTCCTAGGTATTTGAATTCAGCCACTTCCTCAAAATTTCCCTCATTTGTCATTAGCTGTCCATTTCCATTATTTAATGAATTTCTACGTGTGACCATATATTTAGTTTTATTGATATTTACTTGCAATCCTAATTTCTTAGTGTTACTCAAAAGTGTGTGCGTGTTGTCCTTTAGTATCTCCTCGCTATCGGCCAACAATACTACATCATCGGCATAAACTAACAGCTTATTAATATAATTGAGTTGTAAGCCTTCCCCATTCTCTAAAATAACTAAATAAATTAACTCGAACAGATGGGATGCTAGTCAGACAAGCTAGGCTTTAAATCACAGAGAATGTAACTAGTCTATAGTATTTTCCAAAGTTTTAATATCTAAACCTTAATGCAACGAAGTCCAGCGCTGTGGTCTCGAGGTAGCGCGCTGCCTTTTCACGCAGAGGGCCCGGGTTCGATCCCCGGTCGGGGCAGTTTTTCTGGGTGAGGTTTTTATCGGAGTTTTTCCTCACCTGTAAGACAAATGTCAGGAAAACTTTAAGACCCAAACAGTCCCCGAAATCATATGGCAATCATCATCATAATCACCCTTCATCGGTGTGGAAAGCAACGGGAAACTATCACACCTACAATTCCCTAGTAAAGCTACAAGCATAGCATGAAAATGTATGATTGCAGTGAAGGACCTGCCTTCGGGCAGAATTACTACGATGGATGGATTGCAACGAAGTTCCATAACAACTTATATCATTAGCATTACAATTCAAAATGAAGATGAAAAAATGACATAATTTGTTAAAAGTCTTATTTCATAATTAAGATTATTTCTTCTTCAGCCGTTTCCCTCCCTGTACCGGGATCAGATCGCTCCCTAATGGAACGTTATTGTCCAAGTTAATTTAGTTATGCTCATTACACTGAGCAACAACAAAAACTTTGTTTCTTGTTTCAGAAAGAAAAATATGTGAACAAGATAGTATTTTCTCTCCTGAATTCAAATATGATATCGGTTTTTCCCCATCACGCAAGGTTTCCGAGAGACAGGAATTTATAATTTCAAACCTAGAAAGTAAGAAATTACGATTTTCTGCTATATTTCGCCTGTGGAGCATCCCTCTTGATGGCCCAACAATAATCGGCCAGCATATTAGGATTCCATTCCCTTGATATCTCCTTTCCATAGCTGAAATCTCCTGAGTTAGCTCATTTGGTTTTATTTTACAGTGGACAAATGGACGAAAAAAGTTTATTAAAATAATTATTTAAATGCATTAATTGAAATAAAAAACTGTGGGTGATGGAGAAATTCCGAATACATACTTGAAAACACGATAAAAAAACAGCATTAAGTACAACTATTGGTACTCATGAGACAAAAATCATATTGACCAGTGTTATCTATAGACGTCAGCGTGTGATAAGGGGTCGGCCTAGCACCTCGATGAGACATCGGGTAACTAAGGTATTACTGTCAATTTTGCACAAAGACCTTTTTATTCAGGCTTGTGGTTATTTTACGAACTTGAAAATCTTAAAGTCTTCGGCTTAAAGTCCTTCCCGGAGCACTTATTCCTTAGATTTTATCATTCTAAAATCCATCCACCACGGCCGGTTTTGAATCTGCGTCCCTCGAAACTACAGGCAAATAACGTATAAATATTTTTTTTCAATGCCCCAGTTTGTCATTTTGACATCTCTGGTGTTCTCTCCTGGCATTGGATTAACTGTAATCCACTTATGAAGTTCTGGCTCCTAGAAGGAGGAGTTAAGTTACTCCGTTGATATGTTGGGTGATAAATGATAATGAAGCGCTAGGGGAGTTCTTAACCTAAACTTAACTTAAATTCCAGACCATAGGCAACCACAGGAATAATTCCCTTTAACAAAATTACTATTGTATGACCGGGAATCGAATCCGTGACCTCATAAACAGTAGTATTTTATCGATAAGGACTGTTAACAGCACGAATGACTTATTGTTCGTGTGACCCACATTTGTAAATAAAATTGTATGTATCTTACTTTTTGGTCTAATAAAGCCGTACTTCAATATTGTCTTTCGACAAAAGTGTAAATTTCTGACCTAGTGTGTAATATATTTGATATATTTTGTAGAGGAAATTCTTACATAATATCTACGCAATTACATTTCTTGGACGGTGTGTACTGAACAAACATATGAGATATAAAGTTTCAATAAGGTATGCAGGCAGTGTTGTAGAGGAGAGAGCATACTGGAGATCAATAGCTGTATAGCAGGCAGTGGAGCTGGGAAATGGTGACTTGTTAAGGAAGAAGAAATAGCCCGAAGGGACAGATAAAAGAAGATATCAAGATAAAATATACACACACAAAGAGGGAGCAAAAATGTTGGAGATGCGGGATTAATAGGGCAGGAGAAAATTGCGTAAGGTATAAAAGGAAACTGTAGATATAAAAACAAAGTCTGCGATACGAGTACAATAAAATCCTTTTGTTCGGATTTCAATAATTCAGAATTTGCCATATTAATTTTTCAGAACTTCTTTGATAGATTTTTTCTCTCTTCTGATACTATTAAATCATGATTTTCGTCGTTCTTCATCACCTTCTTCTTCTTCTTCTTCATCACCTTCTTCTTCTTCTTCTTCATCATCTTCTTCTACATCATCTTCATCATCTTCTTCACCTTCTTCATCTTCATCATCTTCATCATCTTCTTCTACATCATCTTCATCATCTTCATCATCTTCATCATCTTCATCTTCTTCTACATCATCTTCATCTTCTTCATCATCTTCATCATCTTCATCATCTTCATCTTCTTCATCTTCTTCATCATCTTCTTCATCTTCTTCATCTTCTTCATCTTCTTCATCTTCTTCATCATCTTCATCTTCTTCATCTTCTTCATCTTCTTCATCATCTTCATCTTCTTCATCATCTTCATCTTCTTCATCTTCTTCATCTTCTTCATCTTCTTCATCTTCTTCATCTTCTTCATCTTCTTCATCTTCTTCATCTTCTTCATCTTCTTCATCTTCTTCATCTTCTTCATCTTCTTCATCTTCTTCATCTTCTTCATCTTCTTCATCTTCTTCATCTTCTTCATCTTCTTCATCTTCTTCATCTCCTCCATCTCCTCCATCTCCTCCATCTCCTCCATCTCCTCCATCTCCTCCATCTCCTCCATCTCCTCCATCTCCTCCATCTCCTCCACCTCCTCCACCTCCTCCACCTCCTCCACCTCCTCCACCTCCTCCACCTCCTCCACCTCCTCCACCTCCTCCACCTCCTCCACCTCCTCCACCTTCCCCTCCACCTCCTCCACCTCCTCCACCTCCTCCACCTCCTCCACCTCATTCACCTCATTCACCTCATTCACCTCATTCACCTCATTCACCTCATTCACCTCATTCACCTCCTTCACCTCCTTCACCTCCTTCACCTCCTTCACCTCCTTCACCTCCTTCACCTCCTTCACCTCCTTCACCTCCTTCACCTCCTTCACCTCCTTCACCTCCTTCACCTCCTTCACCTCCTTCACCTCCTTCACCTCCTTCACCTCCTTCACCTCCTTCACCTCCTTCACCTCCTTCACCTCCTTCACCTCCTTCACCTCATTCACCTCATTCACCTCCTTCACCTCCTTCACCTCATTCACCTCATTCACCTCATTCACCTCATTCACCTCATTCACCTCATTCACCTCATTCACCTCATTCACCTCATTCACCTCATTCACCTCATTCACCTCATTCACCTCATTCACCTCATTCACCTCATTCACCTCATTCACCTCATTCACCTCATTCACCTCATTCACCTCATTCACCTCATTCACCTCATTCACCTCATTCACCTCATTCACCTCATTCACCTCATTCACCTCATTCACCTCATTCACCTCATTCACCTCATTCCACCTCATTCACCTCATTCACCTCATTCACCCTCATTCACCTCATTCACCTCATTCACCTCATTCACCTCATTCCACCTCATTCCCCATCATTCACCTCATTCACCTCATTCACCTCATTCACCTCATTCACCTCATTCACCTCATTCACCTCATTCACCTCATTCACCTCATTCACCTCATTCACCTCATTCACCTCATTCCCTCATTCACCTCATTCACCTCATTCACCTCATTCACCTCATTCACTCATTCACCTCATTCACCTCATTCACCTCATTCACCTCATTCCCTCATTCACCTCATTCACCTCATTCACCTCATTCACCTCATTCACCTCATTCACCTCATTCACCTCATTCACCTCATTCACCTCATTCACCTTTCACCTCATTCACCTCATTCACCTCATTCACCTCATTCACCTCATTCACCTCATTCACCTCATTCACCTCATTCACCTCATTCACCTCATTCACCTCATTCACCTCATTCACCTCATTCACCTCATTCACCTCATTCACCTCATTCACCTCATTCACCTCATTCACCTCATTCACCTCATTCACCTCATTCACCTCATTCACCTCATTCACCTCATTCACCTCATTCACCTTATTCACCTTATTCACCTTATTCACCTTATTCACCTTATTCACCTTATTCACCTTCTTCACCTTCTTCACCTTCTTCACCTTCTTCACCTTCTTCACCTTCTTCACCTTCTTCACCTTCTTCACCTTCTTCACCTTCTTCACCTTCTTCACCTTCTTCACCTTCTTCACCTTCTTCACCTTATTCACCTTCTTCATCTTCTTCATCTTCTTCTTCTTCTTCTTTCAACTTCTTCTTCTTTCATCTTTTTCTTCTTCATCTTTTTCTTCTTCATCTTTTTCTTCTTCATCTTTTTCTTCTTCATCTTCATTTTCTTCTTCTTTTAATTTGTTTCTTCTTCTTCATCTTCTTCGTCTTCTTCTTCTTCTTCTTCTTCTATAACTTCTAACATCACATCGTACCTACTCCATCATATCGAATTCTGTGTCAATTTATTAATCTCCTTCCAAATTTACCTTTCCTGTGCAATTTCATCAGCAGCAGTTCTTATCCAAGTTTGTTAAGTATTTCTCTACTTCTTAAATCGTTGCCTTGGGTATATGGTGGCCAGAGATTATAACAAATAAAGAACGTTGGAAGAGAACGAATCAAAATTAAATTTGTAAAGAAAATAATTTAGAAAATGGAAATGGGTTCGTCATGTGTTAAGGAGAGAGAATGATAACATCACAAAAATGGCATTTGATTAGAACCCCCAATGATTAGCGCTCGTACCTACAGCTACCCTATATATTTGTCTGGCTAAGGATTAGAACTGTCGAAACTGCCTGGCTACTGAGAAAACATATTCCAATAGTTACCCAAGTACGAGTAACATGTATAAAATTCAGCTTTTATACTATAACGTAAGTAAGTTACAATTTATTGAAGTTTAAGGGTGTCTGGTAAGGGGTTGCCACGATATTAAGTGTGTGGCATTGGATAAAAATATCAGAAAATTACGCTTTATTATATGATAAATTTAAGTTGGTATTTTATACACCTTTCCTACCTGTTAACTGCCAAAGCCACGATGACCCAAAGTACATAGTAGCACATCGATTCCTATCTGCGTTGAAAGCATGCGCTGAGAAACTTTTAGCTTTTATAAAATAACAAAGATCTGGCATTCACGGGCTCTTGGTCTATAATAATATCAGGGATGAAGCTGAATAGGTAGGGATGAGATGGAATGAAATTAAAGCATTGGCAAACAACAGAGTTCGATGGCGAGCTTTTAATAAGGCCCTATGTTTTCCAGTAGAGTGACCAGGACTACTCCTTCTATTCCTTTGAACTAGGACTATCTAATAATTATTTTTAATTAATTGATCTTGTTTAAAATATAGTACAATTTTAATTTCTCTCTTTCACTTTTAATTTATTATTTGCCTATTTTACACCATAAAACTTTATTCAAAATTATTTGCAGTTCTTTAAATTTTCAGTATTCATCTTAAACCTCTTTCCCAAAAAAATGGGCTTAATTTAAAAAATAATTAATTTTATTTAACTTTACTATTGAAACATAATTTTGCATACCGGTATAACATTCTTTCAGAATATTTTTTAAGAACGATCTGCTTATTTTTGTAACTTTGGATATGCCTCATTAGATGTAATGTCCAGTCTGCTGACCATTTATCAAGAGCATGTGTTGGATATTAGAACCATTTGAACAGATAATTGTAACGTCCATTATACCATGGTATGTATTTTTATTTGATACAACAACAAAGAAAATTAAGATTTTTGAAATAATCTGAACAAGGAATGATAAGAGTAGGGTTTCTCCCAAAATGAATAGTAATTCAATCTATATTATTCAACTGTAAAAGGGGGAAGGCAGGAATGAATAATAATTTATAAATGAAAAAATAATTAATATAATAATGAAAAATATATACGGATGCATTAAATTAGTAATTTCGTGCTACGACAAACTATATATATTTTAGATTTTCCCGGATGTAAGTATTATTCAGAAATGTATCTTGGGTTTTCCGCGTCATGGATTCAAGGTTGGCCTCTGGCCACTAATTTCGTCGTTTCGCTACCTACCATGTCATCCCGTTCGAAAGAACCCATCAAGATTTGCTCCAATTTACATTCCTTGGATAATTTACATTCCTTGAAAAATCCACGAATCTGAGATGGTTTTGATACGGTGTTTCTGTGTGAGTGTATATATATATATATATATATATATATATATATATATGTATATATAGCATAAAAAGAAAAATAAATGCATGAGTCGGGATTTGAACCCAAGTTTCTAAACTTTGTAAGTTTAGCGTTGTAACCATTAGAGCTATTCAGGAATCCTAACACAAACATTTATTTTTCTTATATAAAATATCCATCCATCCATAGTAATTCTGCCCGAAGGCAGATCCTTCACTGCAGGGAATTGTAGGTGTGGTAGCTTCCCGTTGCTTTCCATACCGGTGAAGGATGATGACGCTGATAATGATAAGGATGATGAAGATGGCCATATGATTTCGGGGACCGTTTGGGCCTTAACGTTTTCCTGACATTTGTCTTACAAGTGAGGAAAAACCCCGATAAAAACCTCACCCAGAAAAACTGCCCCGACCGGGGATCGAACCCGGGCCCGCTACGTGACAAGGCAGCACGCTACCTCGAGACCACAGTGGTGGACATATAAAATATATTATTCTCAATTTACACGAGAGGTAGCGGAATATCGTTCCAACTGCCATCTAGTAGCCACTATAACAAGTAAGCATATGGTGAGCCACGTGATATTTATGGGAAACCAGATATAATAATAAAAGTTAAGTCTCTCCTAGACTGCGATGGGCAGGACATGTGGCATGAATGGGGAATGAATGAGGGACAAGGAAAGACTGTATGAGAACCAGAGAAAAGCGCCCAAAAGACAGGCCATGAATGAGCTGGGAGAAAAAATATTAGCCACGATTTAAGGGAAATAGATTATATAAGGGATATTTTGAAAATATTAGAACAGGATAGGGAATGTATGGAGAGCTTATGTGTGCTCGGCTATGAACATACGGGTTTGAAAGTGCCAGTGAGTTAGTTTTATATACCTATATGGCCAGTGAGAGAGGGTGGAAGAGGAAGGGGAGGGAGAGAGAGAGAGAGAGAGAGAGAGAGAGAGAGAGAGAGAGAGAGAGAGAGAGAGAGAGAGAGAGAGAGAAAGAAAGAAGAAGAGAGAGAGATGATAGCTTACAGATTTGTGATAATAAAAATAAAACAAATGAATTGTAAATGTATCCCTCGCTCATGAATTTTGCATTGGTCGGAAACATTTCCTGTATGGAAATACAAATATTAAATATGTAATCGTACGCAATACAAAGTTTAAATCAACAATAAAAAGGGGGTGCATATTAACACCAGTAACATAACGAGGTAGAATCAATTAATTATACATTGAAAATACAGTGTAATTGTAAAATAACCGCAAAGTGTGAATGAATATTATTTTAATGTGTACAGTATTTTAATTCCTGTTTCCTGGCGGCTTGAATTTCCTACAGCATCTGAATATTAGTAAATAAAGTCTACAATATACAGACTGATTTAGAGTATTGATGACGATTAGTATGCTGTATTACTGAATATCTAGAGTCTTCAATATTATGTACAGCAGATAATAATAATACTAATAATAATAATAATAATAATAATAATAATAATAATAATAATAATAATAATAATAATAATATTCTCTAAAGTGAAATTAAACATCAAGAATTTGAACATCTTTTATAATAAACTCTCTAAAACCTAAAGAAATGAGATATTTAGGGTTATTTTTTTCCGTTTATACTACTTTTTTCTTGTTTTACCTTCTTCTTTTTTTGTTTTACTTGTTTGTTAACTTTTTTAATTCTCACATAGACATAAGGATAGGACACACACACCCAGACCCAAGGTGGAATTCAAAATTCCCTACCCCGCCAGGAATCGAACCCGGGTCGCCGGAGTGGAAAGTAGGGACTCTACCGACTACGCTACTTAGACGGACAATTAAATTATATAGTATACACTGCGACGAATCAAACATAACGGTTGCTAGATACTATTTTTAATTTCGAATTTCAGGTAAACCACTTCTATCTAACTCGCTCACTATCACTATCGAACCCGTAGGTCCATACATAAACTCTCCATACCTCCCTCTCCTGAGTTATTTTCCAATCATTCCCTGTATAATCTACTTCCCTCAAATCATATTTAATATTATTCTACCAGCTCATTCTTGGTCTACCAACTGGGCGTTTTCCCTCTGGTTTTCCTATAAGAAGCTTCCATGCACGTCTTTCATTTTCCATTCGTGCCATATATCCTGCCTATCGCAATCAACGAGACTTAACTGTCATTATTATATCTGGCTTCCTATAAAATCAATGTAGTTCACTGTTATGTAGTTTTCTCCATTCACCTGTCTGTTCATCTCTTTTTGGTCCAAGAATTCTCCTCTAATGGTCGAATTTCGTTAATTTTTAGATAATACCTACATCAGTTTATTTTGATATGATATACCGGTACTAAGTTTCATTGTGAAACATGTAACATTAACACCGCTAGAGCGATTTTTTAATTTTCATTTCAGATAAACTCCTACACCTAATGGTTTCAGAGCATACCAGACAGCGGCTAAACACTCACCGTACCTGAAAATCTGCATGTACAAAATTTTGAAGTCAATCGACCCACAACTTTTCGGGTTTTGCCAGTACGCACAGCAGGCTGAATTTTCATAAGTAATACCACGAGTGATTTCCAAATTATCGATAAATTCACGACTCACGAAGTGAGGAGTGACTTTATCTAGAGAATTTGGAAATCAAGAGTGGCATTTGTTAGGACTATTTAACGAATAATATTAAGCTCTTTACTAAAAAATAATTATTTGAATATAGTTACCGGTGTTAAAATATGTATATAGTTAATGTAAACGGAGATGTTTGAAAACAAATTAGAAATGTGAGGTTATGTATATTCACTGCAACTCGATCATATTATTTATTGCCAAATAGGATCGCAATATTGTAAGAATGCACTCTAGTGGATAAATAATGAAACACATCAAACTATTATAATCAACATTATAGATTAATCATTTATATTTTGAATAAACAACTCAGTAAAATCACAGAATCTATTCATTATTTGCTATATGCAATGTATTTGTTGGAGAAAAATAATGGTCTAACCTGTTCAGAATATTAAAAAAGGAGGAGCTTTCTTTATCACAAAAGCAGGAGCTGATAAAGAGAAATCGATAAACAGCGAGGTGAAACACGACTGTCATTGGTGTAAAACAGAATTCATTGAAAAGTGATTGGTGATTGACTACCATTTGCGACATGAGTTAAATAGTCATTGTAAAGATGAACGCTTGGTATATGATACGTTATTCTTATTGTTTCGTTTGAGGCTTTTAACAAAACGTGTAACGCAAATCCATACAAGAAGGGATGCTATGCTTTTGTGACACACTGCGCCCAAATCATGTATTTCCGATGATGGTTTCCCTCTTGATAAATGTATAACATGACATCCTTCACATTATACAGGGTGCACTAAAATTCACCTTAAAAACTTCTAGGACTTGTAGAGGGGACTGAGTTGATAATATTTAGAATTGGAAACCATGTCCGGAAACTTAACGTTTCCGTGCAACAGTCGTTTGAAAACAGGCATTGCCTGAACGTACGTCACGTGTCTCAACAAGTAATAGCTTCGAGATTCGTCTAAATCCAAAATTTCCATATCGAGTGTTCCCAGACTTGGTGTTTTTTTAAAATATGTCAACATTTTTCGAAATTTTTAAAACAAAAAGAAAAGATTGATTGTGGAGGGTGTATCCGGGATTATTAACGCAAGTCATGAATCAGTTTCCATTTTGTTTCATTGGTTAATCCATCCATCCATAGTAATTCTGCCCGAAGGCAGGTCCTTCACTGCAATCATAGCATTTTCATGCTATGCTTGCACCTTTACTAGGGAAATGTAGGTGTGTTAGCTTCCCGTTGCTTTCTACACCGGTGAAGAATGATGATAATGATGATAACGATAAGGATCATGATGATGACCATATGATTTCGGGGACCGTTTGGGCCTTAAAGTTTTCCTCACATTTGTCTTACAGGTAAGGAAAACCCCCGAAAAAACCTCACCCAGAAAAACTGCCTCGACCGGGAATCGATCCCGGGACCGCTGCGTGACGAGGCAGCACGCTACCTCGAGCCCACAGCGGTAGACCACTGGTTAATAATGAGTTGAATTGTAAAATAAGTGATGTACTGTGTCACGCCTCTTAATAAATTACTTGTAAATGTGGTCGCGCTAAAAACATGTTTTCTAACGGCTGTAGCACGTAAACGGTAAGTTTCCGGACATGGTTTCCAATTCTAAATATTATCAACTCAGTCCCCTCTACAAGTCCTAGAGGTTTGCAGAGGGGAATTTTAGAGCACCTGTTTAACAAATAAACTGAAAATTAACTCAACTTACATTGCAAAGGGATAGTAAATGAGTCCTTATATATAAGGAACTCAGTATTTTATAGAATTACAGAAAAGGCATACTTGATACTAATGTATCAGAGGTATGTTTCAAATATGTTAAGATCATAATTATTACAGGTAATCAAGTATATTACAAGGAAAAAATCGGCCGCGGTGGACTAGTGGTTATGCTCCTTGCCTCTGGTCCCGACGTTCGCGGATTCAAACCCGGCCGTGGTCGATGGATTTTTTAGGACGGAAAAATCCAAGGAGCAAGTCCTCCGGGAGGGACTTTAAGCCGTGGGTCCCGAGTCTGAAGATTTTCAGGCTCGTAAAAAATCCTTAAACCTGAATGAAGAGGCCTCTAAGCAAAATTTACCGAATTTTCCCGTCCTAGTACTACCTTGGTTTCCTAGATATCAGTATGAGGCGGAACGCTGACCACGGACCACTCAAAATGACATCTGTACGAAAACAAGTGTAACTAAAAATGAGTATGGTTAAAATTCTTCCCTGCAGGGGGACAGCGCCTAAATCTCTGTAAAGGGAAAACATAGGCTTGCATTACAATATAAGGAAAAAATAATACACAAAGAATTCCAGATATTTCTGTTTTACTAAAAACGTACGAGGTAAAACTTTAAATTCACACCGGAAATATAATGTTATATTGCATTAATATATTTAACTTAATGATAAACCCATAACTAAAATATAGCATTAGATAAATCCGGCTGTAGTATCTAAGAGTGATCCCATTGAAAAAAAATAAACCTTCTTAGAAATATGCTGTAATTAATGGAGGCCTTTCAAATAACTTATTAAAATAAAAATTAAACATTGAGGAAGACTTAATACATTATTTACGGCAAAATGTAATTTAATTTGTATAGGCTAATAAACTCAACGGTGATGAGAAATTTTTAATTTTAATACCGATACTGTAATATGATAAAGAAGAGTAACATGGAGTGAAGACAATAAAAAACGCGATAAAATACATGAAACATGCGGTCGAGTTCATTTAGCAGCTGCTTTAATGAAACTATTTCTACTGAATGTAGAATACATTTGAAATCCATATTTGACAATTCAAGAGACAGACAATATGTCTGGCACATTAACATAGATTCTGTAATACGTAGATACATGGAATTCATACATTTTAACAGGCTATTTTTATTTTCTTTAACATTATTAATTTTAACATTATTAATTTCTAGTAAATTGTGAAATAGTCGGCCACGATGGACTAGTAGTTTGTTCTTTGCCTCTGGTTCCGAGGGTCGCGGGTTCATACCCGGCCGGGGTCGATGGAATTTTTCAGGCTTTAAAATGTCCTTAATCCTGAATAAAGAGGCATTTAACCAAAGTTGGCCGAATTCATCATGCTAATGTCCACTGCTGTGGTCTCGAGACAGCGTGCTGCCTTGTCACGCAGCGGGCCCGGGCTCGATTCCCAGTCGGGACAGGTTCCTGAGTAAGGTTTCTTTCGGGGTTTTTCCTCACCTGTAAGACAAATGTAAGGACGCTTAGGGCCTAACGGTCCCCGAAAATCATCCGGCCATTATCATCATCCTTAACATTATTATCAACATCCTTCACCGGTGTGGAAAGCAACAGGAAGCTACCACACTTGTAATTCCATAGTAGGCCTGAAGCTGCAAAGAATAGCATGAAAATGCTATTATTGCAGTGAAATATCTGCTCTAGGGCAGAATTACTATAGATAGATCATCCTAGTAATACCTTAGTTGCCTGATAGATGTCTCATTAGTCGGTACGTTGATTACACACCATTCACGACATCTGTAGGCAAATATATGTAACTAAATTAACTTCGCTAGTAACTCCTAAGAAAGGAGTGTCTAGGGCCAACATTTGGGCTGTTACGCCATTGTAGACAGGTAGGTAAAAATTGTGGAATATTTAACTTAAGATATTTAAAACTATCTACAATTGTAGTCATGGGTAACATCGTTGCTTTGCAAGCAGCGGGCATGAATTCCATCCCCGGCCGGGGCAAATTTCCTTGTGAAGGTTTTTTTTCTCTTTTTCAGATTTTTTCCGCACGTGCAAGGTAAATGTTGGGAAACGTTAAGGGCCAAATAGTCCCCGATCACAATTTGGCCATCTTCGTATCACATTCAGGTATTAAGTATGAATGAATGACGTATCTTGTCCTAAATTTCGTGTTGTGTCGGAGTGGCGATGACATTGAGATGGTCACTCGTGTCGGAGTGGCGATGACATTGAGATGGTCACTCATACGCAATACTCTCGATATGTTTGTGCGGTTAAACAGTATATAATTATGTGATATGCAGTTTAAAATATTCTCTTTAGAGGGGAACGTATGATTACCTAGAAAGGGTGTGGTGAAACTAAGGAAATTGAAGAAAAATACCTATAAAATTGATTATACGATTGCCCAAAATGTATAATTTGAATTTCAAAAATAAATAGGGGTCCTCATCTAGGAGATATGTGGATGGTGACCACAAGGTGCCCAAGCTGAGCAAAACATTTCTTCCACTTACTTGTGTTTTGCACTCTTTTAACTTTACGATCTAACCTCTCTCGGTTAACTCTTGCTTTTTTCGACCCCGATGCTATTAGGGCATCCAAGGGCTAGGGAGTCTTTCCTTTCATCCATTTATTCTTTCCTTTATTTTATTTTCTTCTCCAGAAAAGCCTGACCAGAGGCTATAAGATGGCAGCCCCATCACTGGTCTTGCCTTCCTTTGGCCAGCAACTAATCGAAGGGACTATTATTATGCTTTCAAGTCTTATACGAGAAACGCTGGAGGGAAAAGTTTCTATAGGATCGTAACAGGCCTTGGCCTCATACTTGGAAGGAAGAAGAAGAATAAGAAAAAAATGTATCACCAATATTTAACTACAAATTTAACTCACTTTAGTTTTTTAATACAACTGA
This sequence comes from Diploptera punctata, assembly GCA_030220185.1. NCBI lineage: Eukaryota > Metazoa > Arthropoda > Insecta > Blattodea > Blaberidae > Diploptera > Diploptera punctata. The sequence continues at coordinate 3,464,923 of JASPKZ010004580.1, read as the reverse complement.
ACTTGAAATGTAATTACTTAAAATTCAATGTTTAATAACCTATCTACATTACTTGTTGCGTTTACTGTATTAACGATGTATCAACAAATCCAGAATGAAGTTCGTTAGTGTCTTATTCGGACTGGGCGGGCACACTGCTCTCTGCACCACTACCTGGAAGATCTATTGCGCTATCCCTGTATATTAAGGACGAATGAATTTAAGTTTTAGGTCGTCTTTCGGGTTCGGCACACCAGGTTCATCTCTCTTGACCCTTACCACCAATTTTATTGCTCAGGTTCGGAGTCATGAGCCAGCATCCTGGTGCGGTACACCTTGATCCCCGTAATCACATATTTTCAACACCTGTGGGCGCTAATAAACGTATTTTTCCTAACATGAGATGAGGTGAAGGATGATGTGAAATGACACGAGGGGGCAATAGAGAATGTCGATGGAATAAAATTCGGGAATCCCGGTATGGCTCACCACCAATAACCCTCTGTAACCGGCAAGATTCGAACTTGGGATTCGAGTTGGGGCAGCCGCACCGAAACGGGATACAGGATGTTAAACAAATACATGTCACAGGAATCTGTAGTAGGTATAGCTCTGTACGTTTTCGTCACCGAAGGCAGAAGTCGGAACTACTGAAGTCGGAAGGGAAACGTAGAGGGAGTGCTTGTACGGGAAAGGTCGGTAGGAATGAATCGCTGCAATCCGAACGTAGTCTTGAGCAATGTGAGAATGCGTTAGATAACACTGCTCAACATGATTTTTGTCTCATGAGTACCAATAGTTGTACTTAATGCGGTTTTTTATCGTGTTTTCAAATAGGTATTCAGAATTTCTCCATCTCCCATGATTTTTTTTATTTCAATTTCAATTAATGGGTTTAAATAATTATTTTTTTAATAAACTTTTTTCGTCCATTTGTTCATTGTAAAATAAAACGGGAAACACTTTCATCAGGAGATTTTAGCTATGGAAAAGACATATCAAGGCAAATGGAATTCTAATATCCTGGCCGATTATTGTTGGACCATCAAGAGGGATACTCCACAGGCGGAATAAAGCAGAAAATCGTCATTTTTTACTTTCTAGGTGAGTCCGAATGTTCCAATATTGTGTAGTTACGAATGTAGAAAATATTAAAGTGTTTGAAATTATAAATTCCTGTCTCTCGGAAACCTTGCGTGTTGGAGAAAACCCGATATCATATTTGAATTCAGGAGAAAAAATACTATCAGAATAACATATTTTTCGTTCTGAGACAAAAAAAAAAGTTTCTTTTTGGTATTGTTGCTTAGATCTGTTGGAACACAATTCATAATTTGTTAACATGTCTGAAGAAGGTACAGTGTACCGAAACAGCTGTCACTGAGTTATATAATAAATATGAAAACCAAATAAAACTACGTTTTATTTTTATTTAATTAATAAATATGGATTTTCATCAAGTAAACACCAACTCAATTGATTATTTAATACAAGCTGAGACAAGCTTATTGGTGATTTGGTATTTCAAATTATTACTCCGGATTAAAAAGTGCACACAGGATATTTGGTTTTACAACAGTTTCTTTTTTGATGCACAGTGCAATCTTTAGATGGAACTGTACTGAAAATTCTGATGTTTATCTTCAACCGCCTCCTCTAGTGAAATCATGATAATAGCGCTGCGACTACGATCGGTAATCAAAATGTGTAAGAGCTGACGATGGTTACCATGTGATATTTCGTTTATAAATGCATGTCCAGAAACGCTTTCTTTACGCGCTTAGGGCTTCCGCAATATGAAGAGGAACGTGTCTAAACTAACAACATTGTGGATTATGCAGCTAACAATAGACATCACATACATTGTTAGAGTTTTTACTGTATCAATTGCTACGTGATACACAGCAGTCCATCAGAACCTGCTGGAGACACAACAAGATATGTGTGTGTGTGGGGGGGGAGGGATGTTCTAGTGATCTCACTGCACTTTTCGTCATTTGGATTCCATGCTGGTCGGATATATAGCCTTAATTTAGCATTTTTAAATTTACGTACTACTTCAGCAGATTCTTTACGGAGATGATGCATTTCTGTATTGTGTACCGAGAGGAGAATAGGATGATTGAAAATTTTGTATTTGTATAGGACAAAGTGTGCTGTACGAGGGTTGATTATAATGTAGAAATGCACCAAGAGGCCCTATTAATAGGGTACCTAATACCATATGTGATTTATATGAAAACAATCAGGTAACATTCTATTAACGTCGATCTTTAACATCTTAGATCGTTAGCGACGCAATTCATATCAGCGTGAAAGGACCGACACATTTTGCTTAGATGCCTTTTTTTCAGGATTGAGGTTTTTTATGTGTCGTAAAAGCATTCTATTAACAATTAATAAATTATATTATTTATATAAATTATATCAAAATTAACAAATATTTTCATTTGTTTAAATATTGTACAGCCGTAAAATTACTTTTCTATATCTCATTATTTTTCTTTGTTTTATATACATTAGACAGGGACAGTTTACCAACAATTAACTTATCTTGCTTGAATACATCTTATTGTTAGTTTTAGTCTTAATCTTAACCTATTATTCTACCAGTTATAATATATGGTTGCGAAACTTTGACTCTTACTTTAAGGGAGGAAAGGAGATTACGAGTATTTGAGAATAAAGTTCTTAGGAAAATGTTTGGACCAAATAGAGATGAACAGACAGGTGAATGGAGAAGACTACATAACAATGAACTATATGGTCTTTATAGGAATCCAGATATAATGAGAACAGTTACGTCTCGTTGACTGCGATGGGCTGGACATATGGTACGAATGGGGAATCAAAGACATGCATGGAAGCTTCTTGTAGGTAAAGCAGAGGAAAAACGCCCAATGGGTAGACCAAGAATGAGGTGGGAGAATAATATTAACTATGATTTGAGGGAAGTAGATTATACAGGGAATGATTGGAAAACATTAGCTCAGGATAGGGATGTATGGAGAGGTTATTCCGCGCGGCCATGAATCTACGGATTCGATAGTGTCACTGAGTGAGTTAGTTACTTAGTCTTGATCTTAACTATCATTAACTGGTATTATTATAGATCGTAATGTAATAGATATTATCCTATTGGTCAAATCTTCATTTAATATTTAATATTAGAGTTAATTATGATTATTATATTCTGATGTAATATATGTTTTTTCTGGCGAGTGGAAGAGAAAGCCAAATGACCTTAACTCCATCGGGCTAAACAAATAATTAAATAAATAAATAAAATAAATAAATGTAGAATATGGGACCTACGGCCTGATTACTTTTCCGAAGGAATCCATGTTCCAGATTTTTATTTCCTTAAAAAATCCATCGACCCCGGCCTCGTTTAAACCTGTGGATCTACAGGCGAGCACAATAATCATTAATCCTTCACGATTTCCATGAATGTAAACACTCAGCGATAATCCCTGAAACAATCTCTGAACGTTTATCGGCTGAACTCGGATCCAAAATGTAGGCCTATGTAAAATATAATTTACGTGAATACCTCATACTACGTAAATTCGCAAAAATTTGATTTTCTATTTTTTATTTTCATGTAAAATCAAGGGACAACATAAATTCAACTTGAATTAAATTACACTTGGACTGAATTAGGATTCGACGCTTTGAAATGATCACACAGTACTATTAGCATCGAATAGTTGTAACTTTTTTCCAGTGTCATACAATTGTTGCAGTACTAAACTAGATTTACAAGGGGTGGAATGCACGACAAAGGCAGCGTACCTGCGAGAGGGATAGGAGGGGGCGTTCAATTTCATCAGGTTAACCAAGTGCACTAAACGCTCATGTCTACCAACCTTAGCCTAATAATACAACAGTGAATTTTCCAACTCGATTCACAAGTACAACAGCCTGACGGACAGACATCCATCACGTGACCAATAAACTGTGTGATGACGCAAGCAAACCTGCTTATCAGCGGTTCGTCCTCTTTCGGATACTTCGGTCTTTATTAAAATGGATCATTACAAAAATTACATTTTTTGTCTAACATTTAGACACTGAGTTAAAGTATGACAAGTGAAAGCTGGCTACCATAGGGTACCTTTAATAAGGACGTCGAACAAAATTGCACTTTGTAAAATTTAAAGCTTTGCTGGTGTTGGTTAACTAACATTTCTTCATGGATTAGCGCCAGATTAGATTTTCGGATTCTCAGCTTTCAATCTCTGATTCTAAACCTATCTGCCTCGAAAATTGTGCTTTAATCGCCTTTAATAATTGCAGAAACAAATCGTTCTCTCTCCATTGAGGACAATTCTCCAAAATACCAAACAAATATATTTAGGCCCTATATTGGTTATGACATAAAACCTTTAAAGAATCAGCAATGATAAATTTTAAATAAACTTAAAAAAAAGAAAATTCGTTATTAACTGTTACTCTTCAACTGATTTTTTATTTAAAATTTGAGATTCTTGAACGTATTAATAGGGAAGTTCGGGTAATATGGACCCTACGGTTTGGGTGGATCCTGTTAATATCTTCTTTAATTGGTGCTGCCCTCGAACAGAAAATATTTTAACTTCTTTCTCTCATCAACTTTAATGGGTTCGACGCCAGTTCTTTTATTCTTTGTGCGAAGAAGGTTTATTTGTGATATTTATGAAAATGACCACTTTAAAACTTTTTCAAGCTAAGCATCAATTCTTCATTTCTGCTATTGAATATTACAAATTTTGAAAAAAAACTCCTAAATATATTATGTAGATTCTGTTTTAATATACTGACGGGTTTGGTTTGATATTATGTGACATGGTGGCTGTATAAAATAATTAAACATAACAAATGCGTTCGGTTAATGTAGACCCTCCACGAGGACCTGGGTCCACTTTGCACGAATACGTATATTTTATCAGTAAGGATGCTATCTGTAAAATCCATTCACTTAATTAATTTTGTTTAGTATCCTTGTAAATTTACTAAACCCTAAGACCGTCGCTTTCTGCAATTGAATGACGTGTGAATGTTATAATCAACAATATTTTTTTTTCAAAACATTAAATAAATATCAACGCTTTTTAATTAAGATCGGTCATAAATATGTTGAGATTAATCTGTGCCTGTCTGTATAAATTAATAGAGTAAATAAACTTAAAAATATACTAAAAGCTAAGACGGACTCTGGGGTTCACTTTATCCGAATATGTAGGTTACAGTGGACTTTTCTTGTAATGTAAAAAAAGTGTATAAATTATGAACATGTTTCCATATTTTAATAAAATAACAATGCTATTTCATAGCTACAACACTAATGATAATCACTGTAATTATACAAAATTCAAATCTCTTAATTAAAAGAAGAAAAACAATTTCAAAACCGGGTCCAAATTACCCGACGTTCGTCTAATACCACTTCCATACTTCTTCCGAGCTATTTCCAGTTGTAATGTAAACAAACTAGATATATGTACTGCATTTGCATTCGTCGAATAACTGTTTACCTTTAAGCGTGTAAGAAAATATAGTTTGTTTTCTAACACTAGAAATAAATAAAATTAAAATAATAAAAGTCTTATCTAGTACATGGCTACATAAGTTATATAGGATTACAATTTTAATAGAATAAATAAACAAGCATTTCATTGTTTAATTATTACGAATTTCAATTTTTTCAAATAGCTGCTTCTCCTATACAATTTTTGAAGTCTTAGAAAGATAATTCTATGAAAAACTGAGATAAACTAATTATTTTGATAGTTTTCAAACAGTTTAGTGAAAAATATCCTACAGTGCATTAGCATTTGAGGGTATGGTGAAAATAATAGCGGAATTTACAGTTGGGTTAGTTAACATTGAGCATATATCGGCTCGTTGGTCTAATTAAATTGCAAATAAAGGATATATATTAGGGTGGGCCAAAATCTCATTTTTTTATTTTGAAGATCTAATAGCCGGAAAATATTCGAATTATATAGACAAAAGAAAAGAAAAAATCAATATCACTTGACATCTTCCGGTCGCGAAAACGCTCTAGAGATTGACAAAACTTAATTTTTGAGATTATTTCTGTAATTTTTTTAATTAGATGTTTTCGTAATGTAACAGTTTGTAACATCTTCAAATACAGCCTAAAAACATTGTGTTTTAATTTGGTTGAAATCTTCCGGTCGCGCATAAGCTCCAAAATTTGCCAGAATAATGAACAAGTTATATTTTTACACTTTTTGGTATTTGAAAAATAACTTCCAGGGTTTTTGATTGCCATATACCACACATAGACATAAAGGTGTTTAGCAAAGATAAGCAATACCTACTTGATATTTAAAAAAAAATAATTGCAAAAATCAAGTTTTTATCATATTTTGCCAAACTTCAGAGCCTTTGTGCGACCGGAAGATGTCAACCGATTTTGACAATTTTTAACTTTTTTAGCTATATAATTCGCAACGTTTCCGCGCTATTACAATTTCGAAATACAAAATGTGTTTTTTTCGGCCCACCCCAATATATACTGTATATCGACATCGTGGAAAAAACGTAAAAGTCTGATTAAGTAGGCCCGTATATAATTTGTCATAAATGAAAAAGAAATGAAAGTTAGTAATTTTTGGTACCACCTTATCTCGTATTCAGTCTTATGCTTCGTAAAATGTTTCTATCACTGGCAATTCCATAGATAATTCACTAATATAGCGGGTAAAAAGTAGTACCACGGTTCCCCCAGTAGACAAAGTCGTGGAACTAATACCTTACGCAAGTTTGTTTATAGTACAGTTTACTGGATACAATATAAGATCATTTGATTTTATTTCAGTTGGCTATGTATGTCTGTTGTTGTGTGTATCCATGTGCCTTGTGCAAATGCAATCCATGTAAAACTTAATTAAGTATGAAATTCTTTATTGACAATGAAACGGATTGTGATAATGAAATCAAAACTCAGAATTTGCCTTGAAGGCTGAAGAGAACCCGAATAAAATAACAGATTGTCTGACAACTTGTTTTGAAATCGGAATATCATCAATAAGACCTTCAAACGTTACTGTCGAATCACTAGGCAAACGTAGTAACCACTGGACCACCGCGACCAACAAAATTGGAATGAGAAGTTTATATAGGGTTTCCAGTATAAAACCGGACACTCTGCGGCTGGCAGAGTGAAATGCGGACGAGGAGAGAGCGCAGCCTGACGTGTGAAACCCCGTGAGGCGTGTCCGGTTTTATATTGGAAGCCCTGTATAATGTTTAGGGCTGAAAAAAGTAGCGGTATCAGAATAGAAACTAATTTCTGTATACTTTGTTTACAAAATGCGTGTCTTTTTCGAGCGTCTCCACTGACTGCTTGGAGCGGGCAGTGTGTATGTTCGACTCTCCTCAGTAATAAACTTGTTTACGTGACGTGTGGTTGTATCAGAATGCCGAAACAAAAATTGTGCAAATATGAGACCATTCTTACACAAAGCGAACTATACTTGAAGTCTGTCCAGAGTGGGCCTGTCAACGTGCAGTTTGTAAACATAACGATCTAAGTACGATGCAGCCTAGCCTATAACCAATACTTTCTTTGAGCCTAGTAATACTCCAAATGAAGTAGTAAGCATCCTTATCTTTTTAAAACCTTGATAATAAAAATTGTCCAAATAGTCACTAAATTTATAAAAAGCATATTTACAAAAGTAATAGTAGGAAGATTCCGCTTGATATAAAATAACTTAAGGGGGGTGATGGGTGAAAAATTGACAATTTGAGATCAAAATTGCATTTGTTTCAGTATTTTGTACTAAAAAATAGCCTCTTCTCTAATGTAGACCTATATGTTGGCAAAGTTTCAGAGGCCTATGGCGCTTCTAAGTGCCCTAAATTACGTCAGAGTTAAAAGGCTGCGCCAGTTAAATACAACCTTCATGCAAATCTATAAACTTGTTTTTGCACACTTTTATTTTCATTGCATATTTGTACATTCAAAATTGAATGGAATTCAGAAATTTTGTCCTAGAAGTTCAAATTTTTACTTCATGTCCTAAAAACAATGAGTAACAAAGTATTGCATGTGTTTCAAGATTGAAATAGTATTTTAAGAAATAAAAAAATATATTTTATGCAATTATTAATTTTTTTGTTGTAATTCCACGCATGAGGTACACATTTTTGTTCTCCCTTTGTATTCACATTATAAGAATTCTAATGCATGATGTTTTTCTAAATATTTTAGGGGCCTTGTAAAAAAACAGACATTTTACTAAAACATTGTGGAACCCATTTAATTATAATATATGAATTTTTTAAATATAATAACTCATAAAAATAAATGTCTCACAATAATGAAACTATCATACCTCATTATGTATCATGCAGTGGATGTTTGTACAAAAACATCAAGTCTCTAGCTCAAAAAATGTAGGAAATAGAAATTTCACCCATCAGTGTCCTGAAATTAAATTTAACGAAATAAGATGTTAAAATATTAAAGTAGGTATCTCAATAAGAGTCGTCCTCAACTGAAATGAATTTATTTAAAAAAATCGTCAAGTAGTTAAAACCATGTAAGCCTTTCGAAAACATGTTCCATCATTGACTTGCTTTAACGCCTACTTGACGAAGTTTTATTAAACAGAAATTCATTTCAGTTGAGGACGACTGATAGATTTCGGCCGCAGTGAACTAGTGGTTATGCTCCTTATCTCTGGTCCCGAGGGCCGCGGGTTCATACCCGGCCGTGGTCAATGGATTTTTTAGGATGGAAAAATCCAAGGAGCAAGTCCTCAGATGCGTTAAGCCGTGGGTCCCGTTTCAGAAGATTTTCAGGCTCGTAATAGATCCTTAAGTCTGAATAAAAATGTATTTAAACAAAATTTACCGAACTCGACATCCTAATAATACCTGCTAGATGTCTCATTGATTCGGTATGTTGACCGATGCCATTCGTGACATCAATGGGAAAATAAGGTAAATAAATATACTTGGTCTAGTAACTCCTAACATAGGATGGGATATGCCATTATGTGTAGAGATTATAGGTATAGCAAATACCTATTTTAATATTTCAACATTTTATTACGTAACCTTAACGGTGTTTTGCAATGGATTTTAGAAGTATTAACGAAATAAGGTCAGCGATTTCTGCATTCTTCACTGACTTCTATCAGAAATCTTGAATCTTCATTATTAAATCAGATTTAGGGTAGGGGAAGACTGGGGGGATGAAATCTCGTTAGTTTTGTCTCATTAAGACTCGTGAATATGGACGAAGATCGTATTTTAAACAGAATAATTATTATTTCTATAATTTGTGAATAATTTATTTTCTAATGGTTACAGTTTACCTTCCGTTTCATAATTATCCAAGATTCCTGAAGTTGAATAGAATTAGATTACAAAATAATTAAATTCATGTTAAAAGAATGCCTACAGATAGAATCACTCAGCTGTTATTAAAGTGCAAACCAATAGGACATATAAGTGTAGGACGCCCATTTAGTAGATGGGAAGATTCATTAAATCCCACTTGATGTGAAAACAGGTCAATTGACCTAATTTAATGAAGTAGAGAAGGAGAATAATGACAATTACATTTACAAATTACTTGAATAATTACTACCCGACTAAGAACAATTTCATTTCAGGAAACAAAAATTCATGGACAAGACTTTATATAGATACAAAGGAATGCAGATATAAGAAAGGAACTAAATATTTTCAAACTTACAGACCGAAAAATTAAATATACGAACGGCTGGAAAGAACATATTGATAGAATGCCAGAAGAAAGATTTCCAAAATTATTGCTAAATTATAAACCGCACGGAAAGAGAAATGTTGGACGCCCACACAGAATATGGTCTGAACAATTTTAACAGTTCTAGCTTTCATGGAACGGGATCGAGCCAACAGGCCTAATCCCTGGATGATGATGATAAGTTAAATGCCGTTGGTCATGTGAAGAATACATCAATTGCAAGACAGGGGACCCAGAAGAACCAAGGCCGACTTAATTATTTGCTCTCATTGCAAGCAGAATGCAGAATAAGAAGTTACGTAATTATTTTCAAAATCCCTTAATTTCAGTTTCCTTAACCTATTTCTCATATAAAATAGCTTCTTTTGCATTTTATATTTCATCCAAAATATTTCTTCTTCTTCTTCTTCTTCTTTTTCACTTCACGGGCTAGGCAAATTGCCTGTTCCGCCTTACAGTTGTTCTGTCCATCTTTTTACTGACCTTCATACATTCCTTAAACCTCTTGGTTGGTAGTTAAATGCTGCTTTTGGTAACCTTGTTACATTCATTCTTTCTACATGTCTAAACCATTTATCTCTATATTCCTTGATTTTGTTATTCAGTGGATATTTAACTCTGTTCTTATATCTTCATTCTTTATCCGATCCATCCTTGAGCAGCCTTTTGTTCTTCTAAGGAAATTGATCTCTACGCTTTGTATTTTACTTTGTAATATTTTGGTTCTTACCCAAATTTGACTCCTATAAAGTAACGAAGGAACTGTCAACGTTTTATAAAACTTCTGTCTAGTATATCTTCTTTATTTTATATCATCATCATCATAGTATATTCACGAATTTTGGCCATTTGTTGACCTGTTTCGGCCTCAAGAGAAACACCATCCAAAAGTCTTTTGAGTGGACGTCTTGGTCTTCTTCTTCCTGCATGTTGATATCTTAACATTTGTTTGGGTATCCTTTGATCTTCCATTCGATGAACATGTTGCAACCATCTTGACTTATAATCAGAAATTTTGTTTTCTAAAGGTTCCATGTGTAATTATTCTTTTTTTTTGTGTGATCTAGTAGTGTGTCCTCCGAAGGTATCTCATTTCAGCATATCTAAGTCTCTGTATATCCTTCTGTTTCGACGTCTCTTTATTTTATTAACATGTATTAATACTAGTGTATTGATAATTATGCATGATGTGAATAAATATTTAACAGAAATTTAAAAATTGATCAATTCCAAAAAAAAATCTACGGACTATAAAAATTAATTGAGGAAGAAAGAATTTATCACATATACTGTACACTTTATCGTTTAACTAAAACAATATTCTCAACGTGATCCAAAAAAAGTGAACACATTTTACGTGTTAGACTCAAGTTCGAATCTCGGTAGTTTTATATCACTAATTAACGAACATAAATAATAGGTGTCTTCTATTAATTTAAACTGGGAGGGCAAACTGTGATCTGAAAGATCTGTTGTGCTTTTCCATTTACGGAATGAATGGAATAAAATGCACTCTATGGTGTTATGTATTGTGTTATGACGTTCCTGGTTCGGACACACATCAAGCATTCACACATGACTCATTCTGCATTTTGTTATCTGGGTTGGGCTCATGGCCTCAAAGAAGAGCTATATTCCATCATTTGGCCCTATTTTCCCTACGTTTACTCACACATCTTCGGAGTCATGGGGAAGTACACGAGTGAGCCCCATTAGATCACCACAACCATATATTTTAAATACCTGTGTTTTACCAAACCAGTCAATTTTCATCTATCATGATATATTGTGAAGGATAATATGAAACGAAAGAATTAAGATGAAATTGCATAATCAGAGAGGAAAGAGGAAATTCGGGAAATGGGAAAATAATAGACCTAATGGTCAATATATGATTCATGGAGACCACGTGGACAAAGAATTGAGAAAAACTTTGTAAAATATGGACAGACGATTCTAACATACCTTAAGGTCTAATACTTGATGCTTAAGTTGATGATAGTCGATATATTTAAGTACTTTGTATTCATATTATAACCTAGTGTAAGAAAGTCATCTTAAATAAAACAAAGAAGAATTGAGGCATATTAAATTGAATTGTATAATAGTAGTATAAACGGAAAAGCTTTATTATAAATCATATATGGAGTAGAATTCTAATTATCAGACAGGGAATATGCCATTAAACGAATGACTATACAAATGAACCTTTGGAGAAGAGCAGCAAGGTCGTCAATAAAAGAGGAGATTAAAAAACGAAGAAATTATGAAATTTGAAAAGTATTTTACGAAGCATATGAAGAGAAAAAAATTGAAATGTTCGGGTACGGTGAAAGGATGGTAAAACAAAGGATCTCAAAATATAATAATGGTATGGACACCTACAGGTAGAACAACAAGGAAAACCACTTGGACAACAGATGGATTGTGTCAAGAGTATGAAGAGAAAGTACCCAAAAATTCGGAAAATATATTTCTAGAAGAGTATCTTTCGGCTGAAGGAAGCCTTCCTACATAAAAGTGTGTTTAATTTAATAATTCTCAAAATTAATAATATTATTTTTAATTATAAAACTTATTTTCTCGTATTTTACAGCTCCATTACTTGAAGCCTTAATTTAACCAAGAATAAATCAATTAATACGTAGTTCTTTATTTAATATTCCCTTTGACATACGAGATATTGTGATTCAAAGCAGGAGCGATATATTACACTGCCAGACCTCTTATTTCAGACCTGAGAATACGTTACACGACGTAAATCAACGACACGACACTCGCGGATTTATATTATTTCCTAAGATAGCCAAAATGTTAGGTATTTTATTTATTTTTCAATAGGTTTAAGACCTAATACTGAAAAATTAGGATTGGAAGTAAACATTAATAAAACTGGATATATGGTCACACATAGAAATATATTATATAATAGAAACAGACAGTTAATGATACATTTCGGAAATTTCGAAGAAGTGGTTGAATTTAAATACCTAAGAAAAATAATTGCACATAGGAATGAGGTGCACAAATAAATTAAAAATAGACTTAATTCTGGAAGATCATGCTATTATGCATTACAGGGACTCTTGCAATCCCAATTTTTCTAAAAATAAATAAACTAAAAATATATAAAACTTTTATTCTCTCAGTTATGTTATATGAATCCGAAACAAGGACTCTGACTTTGAGGGAGAAGAAAATATTACGAGTTTGAGAATAAAGTTCTTGGAAATATTTTTTGGTCCAAAAAAAGAGATGAACACACAGACGAATGGAGGAGACTATTTAACAGTGGACTGCGTGATCTTTATAGGAAACTAGATATAATAAGAACAGTTAAGTCTCGTAGACAGGGATAACGCCCCGTTGATAGACCAAGGACGTGATGGAAGAATAACATTAACCATGATTTGAGGGTATCTTTCGAAAACATTAGACCGGGATAGGGGTGTATGGATAACTTATATGAGCGTGGCCATGAATGGATTCGTTAGTGCCAGTGAGTTAGTTATTGGTTTAAGGCCACAAGACCTTCCATTTCCTTTTATATAAGGACAATATAGTAAAAAAGTGGATACGACATTATAAAATGAAATATATTAAATGTTTTTAATACTACATCGATCTCAGCAGATTTCGGCCGCGACCTAAGGAGCCACTTGACACCGGGACCGAACGAAATGGAACTGGTAATGGAAACACAACACACAATGTTTCTTTTGACTTAGATCTATGCATCCGAAACAAGAGCAGATACTGTTAAAACAAAACAAACTTTAAAAACAAATGACATGAATATTCTGAGGACGATTGTACGTAAATCAAGGAAAGTTCAAATTAGAAATGAAGAAATAAGGAGATCGCCGAATATTCAGGTAATAGGCGAACGGGTGGAAAAAAGAAGATTTGAATGAATCAACATATATCCCGCATGGCACCAAATAGAATGGTACCATTAGCAAGAGATAAGTTACCAGAAGATGGTAGAAGGATACCTGTAAGACCAAACAAGAGGTGGAGGGTGTTATGTATTTCGTTATGACTAGGGCTCGGACATGAATTCAGATTAAGTGCACTCTTACTATACATACTATTGCTTAATAAGAGAGTGGTAGGGCGTGTAGTAGCACCAGTCTGACTAGTATGGTATTTGTGCTGTACTGTTTACAGGAGGTGTAGGCGGGTAATGAAATAAGTAGCTAATCGTGGATTACAAGTTTATTTTGTTGCCTAAAATATTTTTAACGTTTTATATTAAACGCCATAGTACAACAAAAAGTTAAACAAATTTATAATTTCCGTACATTAATTCTCTTTGTGCATCTATAAATGCAATGCTACATACAGTATTACAAAAATAATAAGTTCATTATTTCTGCTCAATTATTTTCTTCGTACAGTTTTAAATAAAGAGGTAACACAAAAAAGTATGTGCACTGTACATAATATTTTTAAAATCCTGTTAGTTAAACTCGTTTCGCTTCTGTAGAGCTGTTACAATGAATAACAATGTATCTCCATAAAGTTTCAAAAAAAAACTTCTTCAGTGACTGTTCAAGCTAAGTTTATATTTAGAAAAACTCCTTTCTACTTCACATGAGGTAACTGGTGCAAAACGAAAGTAGGGTATATCACAGGTATCTAACATGGAGACAGTACATGCGTTCTTGTTGTCCATTAGAAAATCCTTTATATTTCAAATAGCTGATATCCAGGGTTTTTCAGCAATACACTTTGCAATTTCTGTTTTGCAATTTCAGATGCCAAAACTACCTCCTGTTTCATCAAAATGTCACAATAAATTCTCTACCAGTTTTATGGAATCAATCAATGCTATATGTGAAGATTCCAGTTTTTATTATTATTAAAGGTATATCTTTGTAGACATTGTTGATTACCAGCAAATTTTGATACAGTTGTCCTGGCATCAGAGATTTCACAATATTTATCGCTGAACTTTCTTCAGCATCAAATGTATTAACTACTTTAACAATCACTTCATTATGCTAAGTAGTATGCAGTGATCTGCAACCAAGTCCCCCATTGAGTTAAAACAGGTTGAGGTGGCAAAGGGATTTGTGATGCAATTTCCTCAAATTTCTGTTTCCTAGAAGGGGTCTTTAAAAACATTTTCTCATGTTTGATACAAAATGTCCACATCAGAGAAATACAACCTAATTCTTTCGGCTACTTGGTGAAGTTCATGGGCTAAGCAAGTTAGATGTATCATTTTCGGATATCGTTCTTTAATTCTGGAAGCTGCTTTCAACATATAGCTGCGTCTGTTACAAATAGAAAAACATTGTCTCTTTTTTATTTCATTGCGCCATAGAAGAGACATAGCATTTTCAAAAAGGTGTCGATTTCAGAATGGTTGACTTTATTTAAGACCTCGGTATTTAACAAAAATTTATTTCCGAGTTTTTCAGGTGTTAATATCCCCACTATCACATTTCCTACAGACCTTCTGGACGCATCCTGGGTTTCATCAATTGACACCCATATTTTATGATCTGCCACAGTATTTCTAATGTATTTCAGAACGTCTTTATAACAAGGAGATAAATAATACCTGCGTAAAGTTGTTTCACAAGAAATTTTTCTTCCCGTATATTTCTCAAAAAATTTATAAGCTGAATTTTGCACTTTATTGAAAGGAATATTCATGGAAACCATCGTTTTGCATAAATCCTTGTAAAACTCACGACTGATTACAAGTGTCTGAAAATCCTTGTGCAGATGACTGTATTTCATCGTCAAGCTTATGTTTTACATTCCCAATGCGTGTTTTAGATTTGCAGTGGCTCTTAATACAAATTATTCTCTTCCCCTTCAACTCTACATTACACAATTTACAAAATGTTTTATCTTCTTTTAGGCAAAAATACTCACGGCCGTATTCACGTACAAGTAAATTCATATTATGTGTGTTTGTTTTCGGCATGTTGTAATCATTCATCAGATCGTGGTGATCGGTATTATGACTTGACTGCGTACTATACTTGTAGCAGCACAGCAAAGACGCCACTGACTGTGGCACTGCGCACGGGACAGGATTAACTACCTGTGTAGTCAACTGTTTGAAAGCGACACGGCAATTAAAAAGCAAAGAAGTCCGAGCTCTAGTTATGACGTTCCTGGTTTCGACACCCACCAAGCATTCACACATGACTCATACTTCTATTGTTTTATCTGGGCTGGGTCCATGGTCACGAAGAAGGGCTATAATCCTTCCCTACTTTTCCCTAAGTTTACTCACACATCTTTCGGAGTCATAGGGAAGTACATGAGTGAGCCCCTTTAGATCACCAGAACCGTACATTTTAAATACCTGTGGTTTGCCTAACTAGTCAATTTTCACCTAACGTGATATGGGGCGAAGGATGATATGAAACGAATGAATTAATTTTGGAAGTAACAGATCATTGACCTAAAATATAGAGAAGAAGAAGAACTATAACAAATTATTATTGGCCGGCCGGCAATTTGAACATGGAAGTTTCCAAATATGGAAATGAAATTAAATGATAGCTCCTAAATCAACTCTCATTGTGGTCCATTTTTATAAATTACAAGTTGTACTTTCAGTAATTGGACACATGTTGCTGAAACAATCATTCACATATCTGGCTATTGGTTTACAGTGAGGTACGTCACAAAGTATCATTTACATATTAATTACGATATTCTCCTGCTGATCCATTCTACCAGTATTTGATTCACCTGTTTTTATAAAGTCCAATTACACCATGAAAATAATATTTTGTGCATTAATTTATTTTTCCCAAGTTTTAATTTGCGTTCACGTCTTATTGGTATAAATTAGATAAACTGAAATGGTCGTGTAACTTTTCTATAGCTGATATGCAGGATTTGGTGAATTTCGCTGTTTTCTCTCGCTCTAAAGAGCTGTTTCGGTCTTATGACATCTGCAATGAAGTATCCTAAAAGGAATGTCGAAAATGGTCTCCACAAGCACGCGGTTGGAAGTTATGGTATGAATTGTAGTCATATAATAGGCGTGTAGTGATTATTGAATTATTCTTCTTCTCATTATTAATTTTTATTTGCAGGATTTTAATTCTGTTTATTTCCCAAATCATTCCTCAGAGGAAGACGTATTGCATGTACATCCACTGTCTATCTATCTCTTGTCTCGTTTTCCTCTTGCTTTTCTCCCACCCATTGATCTATTTTTTAGCTATCTTTGCATGTATGTTTTCATCCATTCTTTCTAAATGAACTTTCCAATATTTTCGTCTGTCTATAATACATTTGATTGCGTCTCGAATTTGACATTCCTGTATTGTTTATCCTAGAAATACAGTTTTCCCCCGAATTTTTCTTAAAATCTTCATTTCACGTGGGCTTATTATTTGTCTAGTTTTGTTGTATCAGTCCTAGTTTTTGCTCCATATATGATACCAAAAGTGATCGAACTATCGTTCTGTACATGCGGAGTTTGCTTTCTATTAACATACTGTATCTTTGATGTATTGAATTTGATAAAAATAATATTTTTGTACCCATGTCGTACAGAGAGTGGATAAAGAATTCTTTTGAGGAAATATAGCTACTACTTCAGGATATATTTTCATCCTCAGGAAGTGATTAATAATGTTATTGTATATATAAAAACTAATCATTTTGTAAATTCTATTTGTAAGATTAATAATTCATTTTATTAGTGTTTTAGTGTAGGTCTTCGCATTTAAACTAACATTAGGCTATAATTGTGCTTCTGTGAAACATTTCACTAAAACTTTCTTTAGAAACATCTTTAAAATATACGGACCAAAATTATATTGAGGTTAATAATGATAATAATACTTACTTAATACTTAATACAGGCTTTCCACATTCCAGCAGTTTGCCCTTGATTCCTGCTTTCCAGAGATTTCTATCTTCCCATTGACCATCTTCCACACCCCTTTTCATCATGGCATCATATATTCCCTCATACCATGCTCTTCTATTTCTCCCCCTCTTCCTTCTGCCTGGTACCCTCCAATCCAACACCTGTTTAGGCCACTGGTCCTCCGACATCCGTTGTACATGTCCTTATCACTGTAGAGCTCTCTTTGTTATCCTATCGATAACAGTCTCTTGTGCATCCATTTCTTGTCTGATATATGTATTTCGAATATGTTGTAGCCTGGATATTCTCATACTTCTCCGTAATCCATCCATTTCTGTCGCCAAGATTATTTTCTGCATCCTGTCATTTAAGGTCCAACTTTCTGATCCATATGTAAGTATACTTTCTATTATTGTCTGTATAATCTCTTTTATTGTTTTTCTGGTCAAATTTCTATTCCATAGAAGACCATTCAGGGATCTAATCGCCTTCCTTGCACAATTTACTCTGTTTATAATATCTTTTTCACAAGTACCAGATTTATCTATTATAGATCCAAGATATTTAAATTCTTCAACACATTTAATTATCATATTATTTATTTTTAGGTCTTCTGAATTTCCTCCGATTGCCATATATTCTGTTTTAATATAATTTATCTTCAGTTCACCTACCTGAAATGCATCGACCAACTTTCTAATCATATATTCTATATCTTCTTTATCTTGTCCTATTATAATCTGGTCATCAGCGAATAATAAATTGTGCAGTAAATGGCCATTAATGTTGATTCCCATTCCCCTACGTGACTTATTCCATTTCATTAATACATCTTCTAAATATATCTTGAACAATGTTGGTGACATCCCGAATCCTTGTCTTAATCCTTTTGTTATATTAATTATACTATTATTATTATGATTACTATTATTATTATTACTATTATTATTATTATTATTATTATTATTAATATTGAATATGACAGAGTTTCGACCACTCTATTCCACACAATTAGTACAAGTATACAAAATTATACTATGCTATACAATACAAATATTATAAACTATATCATATGAAAAGCTGAAAATTACTACATAAAATAAAAAATAACACATTAATTGTAAAAGTAGTATAACTCACACACTTGATTAAAAAATTATTATTATTATTAATAATAATAATAATAATAATAATAATAAAATAGGACCTATGTTCGGAATTCTTAAATGTTTGACTTATTCGGATGTGTCTAAATGACACAGAGTCTAGGGTGTGGGTACGTAAACAATTTTCAAATACTTCTAAAATTCACAGTGGGTTAAATCAAGAATTTGCACTATCTCCTCTTATATTCAATTTTGAACCAGACGATGCCATCAAATCTTTAATGGATGAAGGAGGCTTACAACTCAATGGTATTAATGAGCTTTTAGTTTATGCTGATGATGTAGGTGATAGAGAGAAGAGAGGTCTACTAATAGCCAACAAATACATTCTATTAACACTAAGGAATTATAGTTGGAAGTAAACATCAATAAACTGTATATATGGTCGCATATATAAGTTAATTATATAATGGAAATGGAAATGTACAGTTAGACAAATGGGGGAAATTCAAATTCCTAGGAACAATAATTACAAACAGGAGTGAGGTTACAAAGATATAAAATGTACGCTAAATTCTGGGTGTGCATGCTGTTACGCATTATAGGGACTCTTGTTATCCAACTTCTCTCAAAGAAACATTACTCTGACTATTTAACTCATGCCACAAATGCTAGTCAATGACCAATCACATTTCAATGAATGTTGTTTTACAACCAATGACAGTCGTCTTTCACCTCGCTCTTTATTGATTTCTCTTTATCAGCTCCTGCTTTTGTGATAAAGAAAGCTCCTCCTTTTTAATGTTCTGAACAGGTCAAAGCATTATTTTTATTCAACAAATACATTGAATATAGCAAATAATGAAAAGATTCCTTGATTTTAACGAGTTCTTTACTAAAAAAATAAATGAATAACCCGTAATGTTGATTATGATATATAGTTTGATGTGTTACATTATTTCTCCATTTGGGTGCACTCTTACAATATTGTGATCTTATTTGGCAATAAATAATATGATCAAGCAGCAGTGAATGAACATAACCTCACATTTCTGATTTGTTTTCAAATATCGCCGTTTACATTAAATATATATGAATATGTTAAAATAACTATAGTTAAATAATGATTTGTGAGTAGACAGATTAATTTTATTCGTTAAATAGTCCTAACAAATTCCACTCTTGATTTCCAAATTCTCTAGATAAATTCACTCGTGGCATTACTTATGATACATATGTAAAATTATTATTCTTACAGTTACGATGCGAAACATGGACTCTTACTTTAAGGGGGGGGGGAGATAAGATTACGAAAAGTTGAGAATTAAGTCCTTATGAAAAATGTTGGACCGAAGAGAGACGAAAAGACAGGTGAATGGAGAAAACTACATAACAGTGAACTATATGATCTTTATTGGAAGCCAGCTGTAATGAACAGTTCAATCTCGTAGACTGCGATGGGCAGGACACATGACACGAAAGGGAATGAATGAGGCGCACGGAAAGTAACTTGTAGGAAAGTCAGAGAGAAAGCACCCAGTAGATAGGCCAAGAATAGAATGGGAAAATAACTTAACCATGATTCGAGGGAGGTAAATTACACATGGGATGATTGGAAAACGTAGGCTCTGAATAAGGATGTATGGAGAATTTATGTCTGCGCGGCCACGAGCTAATAAGAATAATCATATGTTTATATAAGGAATTTATTAGACTAAAATTAAGATACATACAATGTTATTTACAAATATGGGTAGTACGCTGTACGTGCTGTTCACAGTCCGTTACAATAAGTTGATGTTTGGTAATAATATACTTAAAACAAAAAAGAAAACACAATAATATTACAATTAGATAACAATACAATTACATTATACATTAACGCATAGTTAATTAGAATTATTAAGAAGTAATGGTATTGCAAAGGTATACTTACTTTATATAAAATTTAATAAACCCTTATTTGTTATTGATTAACATGTTTGATATTGACCGTTTCTTAGAACTGATTCCGATTGAGGGTCTTTCCACTTTTCAGCGGTTGCCCTTTTACCAGCCGGCTGCTGGCCCTTCACATCCACATGTGTCAATCACAGAGGTAGATGATCAACAGCCAGTGTAGGGGTGACATGTGGTTAGCATGTCGAGTCCCCCAGCCGTTATAGCTGGTTCCTCAACCTGGAGCCGCTACTTATTGTAGCTACCCTATTGCCTCACGATGCTGGGTGGGTACCGGTCCCATACTGGCCGAAATACCATGAGAAAATTTCTTCCCCCATGGAGACTCGAACCAGCGCAAGTCCCGTAGCTCTACGCCAAGGCTTCCTACCTTAACCGCTCGGCTATGGCGCGGGACTACTTAGAACTACTACTACTACTACTACTACTACTACTACTACTACTACTACTACTACTACTACTACTACTACTACTACTACTACTACTATTACTACAACTACTACTACTACTACTAATAATAATAATAATAATAATAATCATAATAGTAATAATAATAATAATCATAATAGTAATAATAATAGTAATAACATTAATAATAATAATAATAATAATAATAATAATAATAATAATAATAATAATAAATAAATATTCTTTTGAACTGGCAGAGTTAAGTTCATAATGCCTTCGCTTAAATTCAACCTGCATAAAATAGAATAGAATATATTTATTTAGCCTGGTGGAGTTAAGACCATGTGGCCTTCTCTTCCACTCACCAGGACAAATATTTGTTACATTTAAATACAAAAAAAAATGCAATAACAGTACATACCACACAATTAATTATCTGTCAAACTGAACAATAATGAAAATAATGTCTAATAATACAATAAAATTAAATAGAATTAAAATAAAAATAATGAAAGACTGTATACGCATAGGAATAACAGCTCGAATCACATAAAAAGAAATGAAAAAAATACAAAGAGAGTAATAAGCTGTAATAAATTAGTCTATAGGTTAGATATAAGGCATTACGTAAATATATTGACAAATCTTAATACTAACTTTATTAAATAATGAAAAAACGAATTATTAATTTTAAAAAAGTAATATTAGTGAGATTTTTATGTTGATAATTTAATTTTCAATTTGTTTCTGAAAAATGGTTCGTCAACTATAACAGATAAGAAAATACAAATTTCTCAAACTATGCCACATGAATAATACGAGATACTATAGACTAATTAGATTAAGGGCTTTAGAAATATAAACAAACATACGCATATGATGTCTAGCAAACGTGATTATTTTATGTAAGAGTATAAAAATCAAGTAGTCATAAGTCGGGGCTATATGTACCATTGTGTTAGGTCACTGCCTGTCCATTCCATCGACACGGCAGGATGACGGTGAGGGGGTGGTTTTGATAATATAATGAGTAGCTGTATCCATATATTCCAACCCCCTCCCTGTGCACGGTAGGAGGGATGATATGGCGGCCAGTATCAAACGTTTCACCTTTGAACCCTTCCTGTGATTCTACCCCTCACCCCTTCAGGCTAGTTAAAACATCAAGCGACACACCAGCGTACCTGCGATTACATCCGCTGTTATGAGTTCTGTAATAATTAATGACAGTTCAAATAACAGGTACCAGCAGTATTCCTTCATCATCCAATATCCTACACCCAAAACTAAACATATGTACAAATGAAAACATGTTTATACGACCAAAGGTACGGATGACCATTCGAAGCTGATCTGAGATGGTAAATGACATCAATATATAAAATAGAAGGGAATATAGAAAATAGACAGAGGAATGTCTAGGGTCCACGCATATAAAACAGAAAACAGAAAATATACTCCACTAGAGCCCAAGGAGGAGAGAATGTATTGATCAATTTTTCTCAGACAACGGAGGGAGAAATATTAGGGTATATATACCTACTTTCGGCACAGTTTTCTCCCAGAAAATGTATCGGTTCTCATATAGAAGTTAAATGCCAGAAGAAAAATCTATATCAATTGAAATGCCTGATAACGAGACAAGACAATTCAGAAAGTAAAATAATGAAATGAGTACTTGGCAGGTACCGTCGTCACCAACTAGGTTTTTTTTTAATTTTTAAGAACTGTACGCCTTTCGAAAAGCTGCTTCCATATCCAGAAGAATAATAGTAGTACTGTGAACTGTGGTACTGTACCGAAATCAAGTTTTCGATACATGGATTACGTCATACTGCGCAACCAATACGTCATCGCATCTCCATTTCTTCTGTGATCTTAGTGAACAGTGCCAAATTCTCTCCTACTTACCCCCTCCTTTCCTATTACGCGCCGTGTGCTATCGCGCATACTCCCCTCTCCTAGTGAACTCTCATATAGAGCTATGCTTTCTAACATCAAATCATCATATGTTTATCAACCGAAGGAGTCAGGTCGATATAGCTCAGAGGAGCTTGTTTGGTTTGTTAATCCCTTAGGCCAGGGTGGGGCCACAAGGACCGTGTACTCCAGCCCTTGGCTGGACTAGTGTGAATGTAATATCGTACGTATGGTTTGTTAATATTGTTTTTGTATCGATGATCGATGATTGTATTATTTTCTTTTTTAACTGATTTTCATTTCAATGTCAAACAATTATCTTTTCTTTATATCATTGTTATATCTGACTATTTTTTTACTCGCATTAAACTTTAGTTATCTGATTTTAAATACTTTTGCATATTGAATTAGTAGCTAGTCAATATCAGATATGAATATAAAATTCCAATGCTTTTTCTCAAGCGTATATGAGTTCCTCTTTCCTAAGAACTTCCACGATTATGATCTGTATAGGTTACAACATATTACATGTTTAATAATTCATTAAGGAAATGAATTAATCTTTGTCTTTTATGGGCCCGGGCAAAGATACGTTAATTTGAACAATCTACGTTTTCTACTCAAGGTATTTATCAACAACAATTGTATGATCCAGCACCAACGCGATGCAATTTCTGGTTTGCAGAGCGTGGTTGCGCGCAAAATGGTAGTTTAGAGAGTGGTTACGCGGCGCAGTACCATAGTTGTTCTGGCATCAGCAACTATCCAATGTCGCGTCGTCGGCAGCTACTGACTATTTACCTCAACGGAAATTAATTATGAATTGCATTAGTATTGAAGACCATTCAGACTGTAATTAATATATTTTGCCGTTTGAATTAGGGTCCACACATGTATATAATATTTATTTTCTTTAGGCCTGTCTAGGCCAACATGAAACTTAGGATCAGGTTCAGATGAACCTAAATCTCATACGTTCTATTTTTGTTTAATACTTTTGTTACTATTTGTAGGGTGTTATTGTCTTGACATCTTAACAATAGGCCATTTTCTTATGTATGGAAATGTATGTTTTGTTTGCCGGTATTTAACATGGAGACGTTTGCTAAAAGAAATTGTCTATACTACTTGTAACTGTTTTTTCTTTTTTTTTTCTTTTTTTTTCAGCGATAGTGCGTTTTTTCGAACTTACCAGCAATGGCAACCATTATTG
The DNA here is from genome assembly GCA_030220185.1 of Diploptera punctata. NCBI lineage: Eukaryota > Metazoa > Arthropoda > Insecta > Blattodea > Blaberidae > Diploptera > Diploptera punctata. Next base: position 3,440,729 of record JASPKZ010004580.1, on the reverse strand, counting down.
AAAGTTCCTTCCTACATTTCGGGGTTGCCAACCTAAATAACTATACTGTAATATTACATTTACACCCATGTGCGGGAAGTAAATCCACTGCCTTCTATGTATACTACGTACACTGTATATACAGAAAATATCCAAAAGGTAGAGTTAATATACATTATACGAAACAAATCACTGCATTATAAATGAACTGAAATTTATTTGAAAGTATATAAAACAATAAATACGTACTTGCGGTCATTTTATCAACAATAATGGTCTCAAGGCCTCCTGTACTTTCAAATAATAAACATTGCCCACACTATTAACGTTACTGAACTGTTTATAATGAACGCACATATTTCCAACAAAGATGTTATTATTTTACCACTATTTATTATTTTGAAAACACCATCGCGCAAAAAATAATGTACAACGCACGTTAGTGAAGTGTTTTACAGAATCGAGGAAAATGTTTAAAAACCTTGCATCGTAATATACTATTGATACTACGTATTTGTAGGGTGTTATTTTCTTGAGATCTTAATAATAGGTGGTTTTCTTGTATATGGAAATCTATGGTTTGTTTGGCGGTATTTAACATGGAGTCTTTTGCTAAAAGAAATTGCCTGTACAACTTGTAACTGGTTTTGCGTATGAATTGACTTTATGTGTAAAGAGAACGGTACAGTAAAGAATTCTAACAAAATACCAAGATAAATAGGATAAAATGTGGTAACTTAAAGAATAAAAATATTTCACAATATTTTTTTAATGCCACAGTTTGTAATTTTTGACATTTCTCGTGTTCTCCTGACATTGGCGTAATTGTAACCACGTCTGAGATTGGAGCGCCTGGAAGTCGGGTTTATATTGCCCCGATGATATGATGGGTGATGATGATAATGGTGCGCCAGGAGAGTCCTTAATCCTAAGCTTAATCTAAGATGTATATGAATGATGATGATAATGATGGCCAGATGTTCGGGGATCGTTTGGGCCTTAACGTTTCCTGACATTTGTCTTACACGTGAGGAAAACCCCGATAAAACCTCACCCAGGAAACTGTCCCGACCGGGAATGGAACCCGGGCCTGCTGCGTGACAAGGCAGCACGCTACCTCGAGACCACAGCGGTGGACATATTATTTCAAAATATAACTATCAGAAATCTTATTCTTCATATAACTATCAGAAATCTTATTCTTCTCCATCGTAGTTTAACCTCTCACCATATAGGCACATTTACGTGTCATACGCCGCCCGGGGCCTTACAATGACACGACCTGTCGGGAGAGCTATTTTAAATTTTGGAAAAGTCAGATACTTTTTCTGACCTCACAGGAACTTGGAGGGTCACCCTGAATGAATGATTGGCCAAATACAGAGCTTCCGCTGAGACGACACAACATGTATGACGATACTCGCTATTCGCTCACATGTTCATATTAAACATGGCGAATGTGGGTATGATGATTATGATGGCCGGGTGATCTAAGGAGGCCGTCAGGACCTTAAAGTTTTCTAAAACGTATCTTACAAATGAGGAAGAACTCTGATAAAAATCATGCAGGAGGTTAAGTATAGTAAAGTGCAATAGTAAAGGAACGTATGTTGAATTTTAATTTGAAGAAGTGGCTAAATTAAACAATCTAGGAACAATAATTACAAATAATAATGACACACTCAAATAAATTAAACATGTTAAGTTATGCATTACAAGGACTCTTGTCGTCCAAACTTCTCTCAAAAATGTTGAATTGAAAATATATATAAAATTGTTATTCTCCTGGTTATATTATATGGATGTGAAATATAGACCCTTACTTTAAGGAAGGAGAAAAAATTGTTGTATTTGGGGACAAAATTGTCAGAAAACTTTTTGGAAAAAAAAAAGATGAACAGACAGGCAAATGGAGATGACTACATAACCGCGAGATTTATTATCTATACAGGAAACTTTATGTAATAATAACAGTTAAGTCTCGTAGATTGCGATGGGGAGGACATATGGCAAGAATGGGGAATTAAAGAGGGACATAGAAGCTTTATGTAGGGAAATCAGAGGTAAAGCGCCCCAGTAGATAGAGATCGGAGAATAGTTTTAACCAAGATTTGAGGGAAGTAAATTATACAGGGGATGATTGGAAAACATTAGCTAAGGAGAGGGATGTATGGAGAGCTTATGTCCACGCGGCCTTGAACTTACGGGTTCGAAAATGCCAGTGAGTTAGTTAGGGGTATTATAGAAAGAGATAGAAACATAAATACAGCAAGAGATAGACACGTGTCAAATTCCTTGTCAGTTTCTTTTATTTCATCTAATTTATAAAAATTAATGTTTGTTTGTTTGTTTGTTTGTGCGTTCTTTAAGCGCGGCCATACCGTTGATCCGATTGTGATGGGGGTTTATGAAAAATGTTCAGGAGGTTCCCGGGATGAATATAGGCTATAAGAGAATTGTGATACTCAACTCCTACACCCTAAAAAATCGCCCTTTGTATTGGTAGCTCTTTGGACGCTTAAATGGCTTATGCTTCTTAAACCATAACAAATACACAAAATTAATGTATACAGAATTGAATATCTCAAAAGCTCTACAAAAAAAAGTCCACGACAGCATATGTTCATCTCTTACGGATAACTCACAATAACCAATCTTATCTTTCATTGATGCCAAGAAGATCGAGACAAGTACGTAGATTCTTGTTCAAGCATAGCAGCATATGGCGGGTATTCTTTTACGGATAACTCACAATAAAGAGTTTTGTCTTTAGCTAATTTATGTCAAGATGATCGAGATAAGTAGATTCCCGGGCAACACCGGGTAATCAGCACGGGGAATCTTAAAATAATTACGATATACATTTATAATAATTTTTATTTCACTTATTCAACTAATCATAAGAAGTACATTAATTTTTGTCTTTCATCTCATTTATGCCAAGAAGATCGGGATGAGTAGATTCCCGGACAATGCTGGGTAAACAGAACGGGGTATCTAAATATAATTACGATATACCTGTTTATTTTACTTATTTAACTAAATATAAAACATTAATTTTCGTATTTCAGCTCATGTATGTCAAGAAGATAGGGATAAGTAGATTCCCGGACAACGCCGGGTAATCAGCACGGGGTCTAAAAAATATAAATGTATAATTATTTTTCCTTCTACTTATTCAATTAAACATAAAAGCACATTAATTTTCATTTATTTAGGCGTAGCAGCGCACACCGGGTGTTAGCTTGTAACTTATAAAATTGAATAGTTTCCCATGCTCAGAGAGGTTTGCGCGCAGATTATATGGACATACATTGTGGATACAACAATATTATATTTCAATAAATTCCTATTATTTATTAACGAAACACTGGAATATTATAGATTGTATTTTATATTATGATTCAAAGCTGATATTTCGTTGTCACGATATTTCTAAGCGTCTAGTACTTCATTGTTTTTATTAGATATTCCCGCACATAATCGTCGAAGCGGAAATCCAGTTAGATGGCTGTGCTTATATTAGTCTTCAGCTTGTATACCCTACTTTCACTTCAAACTAGAGTCCTGGCAACTTTTTAATATCATAAAATTCTCGGAAGTTTAACGTATCAATATGTACGAATAAAAAATCCGTTATGAAGTAGTTGAGTAAACTAAGAGAATTCCTCAGCAAATCGAAATTATTAGTTAATATGTCTATAAACCAAGATTCGTTGTGAGAAAACAAAAATTGCGGCCGTTAGACCGTTCAAAAATATTGCCACTAAATGTTTTAGTTTTCGTGTGAATTCCCAAGTATGCTGATGATGTGGTGATTACTGAAGAAAATGAAAATAATTTGCAGTACTCTTTACAATAATCAAATTAATTGGGCCAAGAATATAATTATCTATCTCCATCTACCTTCGGGTTTTTACAGCTGCTGCCGTCTTCCCGTGCCAAACAAAGCCTACGGTCTTGGGCATCTTCAATGCTTAGCCCTCTTGCTAGCATTACTGTCTTCATATTTTCCTTCCATGTTAACTTTGGTCTCCCTTTCTTCTTTCTGGTCGGTTGCCATTGATATAATTCAAAATATGAAAAACGAAGGCATTTTGAAAAATGAACATGTGGGATAAAAAATGATAGTTGGCAACAAGCCTCTGGATCAAGTAACACATTTTAATTATTTGGGGGTTGTAATTTTAATATAAACACAATAACTGAAAGAGAAATAAATATGAATTGAAATTTCAAATGATGCGTGGAACTACACTTAAAACATTAAAGAACAAAACACGAAGGGATGCTAGAATGGTGTTTTATAAAACATTGGCACTTCCCGCATTACTTTATGGGAACGAAACTTGGGTAATGACTAAAAAATTACAAATTAGAATACAAAGCATAGAAATTAACTTTCTTAGAACAACAAAAGGCTGCACAAGATTGCATCGGATAAAGAATGAATATATAAGAACAGAGTTAAATATATATGTCCACTGAATGAAAAAAAAATATAGAAAAAATGGTTTAGACATATAGAAAGAGGATCAAGGCATGTAGGAAGACCAGTGAAAAAATGGACAGAACAACTGTGAGGTGGAACAGGCACTTTGCCTAGTCCATAGAGTGAAAAAGAAGATGATATTAACCCCCATTCCTAATTGTCCATATTTTCTGCCTCGACTCTGAAGAAGGCAATGTATCCAATGGGTTTCCATTGAACCTAGTAATAATTTTCTTGGGTTGATTTCCACAAATGTCATATGTGAGGTAGGACGATGTTTTGAATATGGCCACAAATTGGATAAGTATACCTCTTCTACCTCTAAGCTATTTGAGGGAAAGTATCTGGTTTTGTGTTTGAACACATTTGATGGATTGATCACCATTCCAGCTTACCTGTGGTAGGAAGTGGTTTTGACATTGGTTACAAGCTATGGATATACTTCCACGTCTGCAGTGTGGTCATAAAATCCCAGTACAATTTTGGGATAACGTAAACGACATAAATATCTTCTACAAAATAAGTGTCCCACATGACCTTCATTAATCTCAAAACACGTTTACCAACGACGCAGACACGGCCAAAAAAATTCTTCAACATGGTCCGTGTAATCACTTCACACTCTGTTACCCATGCGTTCTTTCAGCACTTGCAGATTAGAAACCTTGCTCCTGTTGCTTGATTAACCCCTAAGCCAAGATGCATGAGGTCTATCAAACGCGGTGACCAGATACTTGAAGTTACCCTTCAAATCCACCTGTTGGGAAACATATCTTTGAGATTTTCACAAACAGTCAGTGCAAAGTGTAGTGGTGCTCCAACTTGTTGCGGACGAGCTGCCCAATAGAACCACCGAATTGAAAAAGCATTCACCGAAATGGAATGTTTGGCTTGGCTTGACTAAATGTAAAATTTACGGCCCGTACATATTCGCCGAGCAAACAATCACTGAAGACATGTATCTTGATATGTCGCAACTTTTCTTACAACCACGGTTACTGTGAGATGGTGTCATGGATACAGTGGTGAAGCAACAAGATGGAGCACCATTAAGTATTTCAATGACATGTTTTCCAACAGGTGGATTGGAAGGACATCTATTCATATCTGGGCACAGCGTTCGCCCATACCTCACACCTCTGGTATTTTTTGCTTGTGGGTTGATCAAGCAACTGGTGTACAGGACCCAAGTTCCTAATCTACAAATGCTGAAATAACGAATACGCCACCGAGTGAAATTATTAGAGAGGGTGTGTTGGTGAATGTTCTTCTGGCGACGATGCATCGTTGGGAAACGTATTTTCAGAGTGATAGAGGTCATGTGGGACACTAACTTGGTAGTAACTATCTAACGCTCTGGCACAATCAACCACGCGGGTTCATGGTCGCCCTGACATATGCTCTCCACACATTACTAAACAGAGCTAATGCTTTCCAATTATCCCCTGTATAATCTATTTTTCTTGAAATCATGCTTAATGTTATTCTTGATTTACAAACTGGGAGTTTTCCCTCTGGTTTTTCTACAAGAAGCTTCCATGCCTCTCTTTCTTTCATTCCTCATTCGTGCCACATGTCCTGCCCATCGAAATCTACGAGACTTAAATGTTCTTATTATATGTGGTTTCCTATAAAGGTCATGTAGCTGAATGGTATTTAGTCTCCTCCATTCGCCTGTCTGTTCAATTCTCTTTGGTCCAAAACATTGCCTAACAAGGAAACTGACAATCATTATATGCCGAAACCTAACTTGAAATTTATCTCAGAGAAGCGTTGTCATGTATCAAGGTAATATCCAAAAACATCAATCTGCCATTTTTACAGCAAGATACAGAAATAAAAGCCAGTATCTCGCAATGGCAACCCACTGTACGTGGCAGATGAACATACTTGCAACAACTAAGAGCGGAATGAAATGAGCGGGATGCTACCTGGACGGCTGGTAATGATGGTTATCCAATCTGCCAATTCAGGAGTTGTATTACTTCCCTATAGTTTACTTGAGAGGTTTGACGCTGGATTTTAGTGTCTTGCAATTAAAAAGGCAGGTACGTTTTTTGACACGGCCTTTGTACATCACAACATGTCTCTGGAAGGTATTTCAAGGTAGGTTCCGGCATGCGATGGTTGACACTTCCCTTGTAAGAACTTTATTCTCAAACGCTCAATAATCTTTTCTCCTCTGTTAAAGTAGGACTTTATTAGTAGTAGGACTTTATTAGACAAAAAAGTAAGATATTTACAATATTATTTACAAATATGGATCGCACGGGCAGTAAGCCGTACGTGCTGTTGACAGTCCGTTACAATAAAGTAATAATTGGTACTAGTGTAAAGAAAAATAAACAAAAACAGCAATAACATTACAATAACATAAAGAAAACACAATAAAAATATTACAATTAAATAATAACACAATAGCATTATACACTAAAAACATAAAAACATTAACATTACAATTACATAAAGAAAACACAATAATATTACAATTAAGTAATAACACAATAGCAATAACATTACAATTACATAAAGAAAACACAATAATAATATTACAATTAAATAATAACACAATAGCATTATACACTAAAAACATTAACATTACAATTACATAAAGAAAACACAATAATATTACAATTAGGTAATAACACAATAGCACTAAAAAAACATTAACATTACAATTACATAAAGAAAACACATTAATATTACAATTAAATAATAACACAACAGCATTATACACTTAATTAATTTATATATAATTGTTAATAATTAATGGTATTGCATTTTGATAACATATATTTATTCATGAATGAGTGTTGTCCTTATTTTTCGCGTTTTGTCCAGAAATTTACCGAGGTTTATCCAATTTTCTGGATTTATCAATAACTCGTAGCATGCCAATCTTTCCCGATTTGAATTTAGAAATCTTTCCGGTAATAACTGACGCCTCCAATATTCTAAATCATTACATTTTCCTAATATATGTATCTCATCTTCAAAGTTCCCGCACATTGGACATATTCGCATATCGTGATCGTCGCTAATTTTTATAAATTTCCATGCCCCTAGCCTAAACCAAGCAAGCCCTGATCTCTCCTTAAATCCTAGGTTGAGTATATACGATTCTTTTTCCCCAGACGTGTTTTAGGTCTCTTTGTAAACACAGTGAGCGTTTTCCTGTACATTCGGCGAAGATATCTTGTTGGTTTACATCTAAGTACCTCCTCCTTATTTTTCTCCACACGTTCTTGCGATTTTCAGTCCATTTTTCCCATATCCAGCCCATCCCAATCTTTTGGAGTTCTCTCCTAACCTCGTCTGCCCAAAATTTAACATCTATGTTTTTAATTTGGTGGTCGTAACAAATTGCTCTAAGCATTGTTTGTTCACCTTGGATTACTCGCAACCAGTATTTGAGTACACGAATTTTACAGTTAATGTCGTCCTGGAATGACCCGAATTCATATAAAATTCCACAGTTAGAAACGGCCTTACTAAGTCCTGTAATATACTTTAGAAAATGCGTATATACCTTATTTAGTATTTCCGTTCTTTGGAAACCCCAAATCTCACTACTATAGTGCATTACTGGCCTGACCATCGCTCCATACATTTTTTCTAATGTGCTGACTGGAATATCAGGCACTCGACCCAGAATACCGAGTACACTGTTAAGTTGTCCCCTCCCTTTAAATAATGCTATATCAATGTGTTTTTTCCACTTTCCGTTCATTTTCAACGTCGTACCAAGATATTCAAAATGTTTCACGTTTTGAAGAACTTGATCTCTGTATTTCCATTCCTCTGTTCTACCATAAACCGTCCCATTTTTAAAGGTCATTGTTTTTGTCTTACTAACATTTACAGTCAATCCCCAATTCCTACAGTATATTTCCAGTAGGTCAAGACCTCTTTGCAATCCCTTGATTGTCTTGGAACAGATAATTAAATCATCTGCATACAACAGGACTGGGATTCTAACATTTCCTATCTCCGGAGCCTCAATTTCTCCTTCTAGCATTACGTCTACAATATCATCAACGAATAGATTAAATAGCATTGGTGATAAAATGCAACCTTGTCTCACTCCCCGATTGGCTTCACTGCTCTCTGTAATGTACCCTTGGTCTACTTTTATACAAAATTTAACATATTTATAAATTGACATTAAAGCATGTATCATTTTATGAGACAATCCTTTCCGATTTAATTTTTCCCAAAGTGCGCTTCGGTCCACAGTATCAAATGCCATCTTAAAATCAATGAATGCACAAAATAATTTACCCCCCTTCATTTTCAGATTGCCATCAATTAATGTTCTCAGAACAAATAGGTTGTCCACCGTGGAGTACCCTTCTCTAAAACCTGCCTGATATTTTGAGAGCCTATTGTTCTCTTTAGCCCATTGTCTGATTCGTTCGTAAAGTACTTTACAATATATTTTTCCGAACACTGACAAGAGACAAATTCCCCTATAACTTTCTGGTATCTGTGCCCCACCTTTCCCTTTGTATAGCGGTTGGATGACACCTGTCGCCCAGGCTTCCGGATAATCTCCTCCATTAAAAAGTTTGTTGAACGCAGTTTTCAAAACGTCTAATAATTTATTGGATGATATCATATTTTTCAAGAATTCCCCTGGTATTCCATCAATTCCAGGTGCTTTACCATTCTTTAAACATTTAATGGAAGAAACCACTTCATTTTTCAAAATATCCTGATCCAGTAATTGAATATGAATTGGGTCAGGGATCTCAACTATATTTCCTTGATTATATCTTAACCTCTCATTTCCCAGCACCCTATCAAAGTAACTTCTCCATTCCCCGGGCGTTATTCTTGTCCGATTTATGGACTTTACTTTGAGTTCCCTTAACGCTTTCCATATGTCCGCAATGTTCCCACTTTCAGTCGCGACTCTCATTTCTTCGGATTTCTTATTTTGCCATGCTAGTTTTGTTTCTGCCAAAAATTCTTTATATTCCTTTCTCTCTTGCGCATAATTTTTTCTGCTTTCATCTGTGCTTTCTTTTCTAAACTTTAAAAGACTACTTTCGACAAATTTCTTCTTCTTTCTACATGCATTATTGTACCACCCTTTGTCCTTCTGGTTCATTGCGTATTTAACCTTGAATTTTTCCCCTGCTTTTTGAAAACATTCTGTCAAAGTTTTAATAATTTCCTCCCCGCTAAGATCATTTAATTGTAGATCCTGTATTAGCGTTTCCAAACTCCTGATAAATTCTTCTCTCAGATCCTCGATCCACCTGAAACGGATAATTGGCCGCAATATTGTTGCCACCTCATCATTAACTGTCTCACTAATACCTTTCATATTTAAAATAAGTTTGTTTGGGAAGTGGTGTGATTCGATTCTGGAAACTATACAGAAATTACTTAGGACTGGAATCATGTCTTGTGTGCATATTGAATAATCGATTACGCTACTTCCATTTTTATTAATAAATGTCAGTTCTCCATTTTTATCTTCCCCATATTTCCCATTCAGAAAATCAAGTTCAAATGCATCGCAAAAAGCTAACAATTGGTTTCCTTCTGAATTTAAAATCTTATCTTTGCTTCTCCTACCCTCACCTCGTGTTTCATTATCATCCGATTTTATAGTGATATTTTCCTCCCCAATCCTACAGTTAAAGTCCCCTAAAATTAAGAGTCCGTGTTTCGCAACCATATAATATAATTGACTTCGTACTAGATACTTAATTGTGATACTTTTTTTTATTTGCTGTGCCTATTATTACTTATGGATCCGAAACATGGACAGTGACAACACAACAATCTGCCAGAATACAAGCCGCTGAAATGAGATTCCTCAGACCAATAGCAGGATACCAAAGAACAGACAAAAAACATAACACAGAAATAAGACAACAACTAAAAGTAGAGGAATTAAACACAACAATAGAGAAATACAGAACAAAATGGAAAGAACACTTGGCAAGGATGACTGAGAATAGAATACCAAAAGTAGCATACAGCTATTCACCACGAGGAAGAAGAAGTTAGGGAACACCAAAGAAAAGATGGAAAGAATAGCAATTTGGAGCCGGAACAGGCTAGTAAATAAGCCTAAACCGTGAAGAAGAAGACGTTTTATTTACTCAAAGGTATCTCAAAAATGTACTAGGACTTTATGACCACATAGTACTTCGTATATTTAAGTGGATGACTCACCTTTAACTGACATTAACAATACATATGTGGAAAAATAAGTGTTTCTGAGCTAGGTCATGTGCTGGATAGATAGATAGATAGATAAATATTCCCCTTTAAATTACGTAAGTACATAATTCTGATGTTTAGTCACAGGTTAACTCGAAATTACGTAATTACAAGTATGTGTGAAGGTAAGTATTCTGAGCTTTAGCCACAAGTTGGATTCCCAGAACCGTATGACTTAGTTTTATTTAGTGCTACGTATAACCATATGAGTTTTTAATTTTGGATGTAAAATATATTGGTCGCTATTGGTTTTATCAGAGTTCCATTGAAATATTTAACTTGAGTGCCCTTGAAGAACAACTTTGCGTTTGTAAACAGGGTGGAATGTATCATGAGATTGTGGTTGTGAGAGGCGAGCTGTTGCCTAGTGACCAATTGGTATGTCCCACACCACTCCAGAGTCTCTAGCAGACAGGCTTAGGAACTGTCCTATACATCATATTCTAACTCACGGCGTATATGGCGTATCGTGGAACTTCTAACATAAAATTCATTCAAGAATCCTATCAAGAAAACAAATATATACTACATTACTGATATACTTAGCTGTAACATCACTTTAAAATCCTTGTGTAGATTTATACTGAATATTTAGAAAAATAATAAGCACTGCTAGTTTTAAATCAACACATGATCTGTCTATAATTTTGCCGATTTAATAACGAGGGAAATTTTGAGGAAGTGGCTGAATTCAAATACCTAGGAACAATATTCACAAACAGGAATGAGATGCACAAGGAAATTAAACATAGGCTCAATTCTGGAAATGCGTGTTATTATGCATTATTATGCATTACAGAGACTTTCCAACACCTTTCAAAAAAACGTTAAACTGAAAATATATAAAACTATTATTCTACCAGTTATATTATATGGATGCGAAACATGGACTCTTACTTTAAGGGAGGAAAGGAAATTACAAGTATTTGAGAATAACGTTCTTAGGAAAATTTTGGACCAAAGAGAGATGAACAGACAGGTAAATGGAGAAAACTACACAACAATGAACTACATGGTGTTTATAGGAAGCCAGATATAATAAGAACAGTTAAGTCTCGTAGACTGCGATGGGCAGGACATGTTGCACGTATGGGGAATGAAAACCATGCATAGAAGCTTCTTGTAGGACAGCCAGAGGGAAAACGCCCAGTTGGTAGACCAAGAATGAGGAGGGAGAATAAAATTAACTATGATTTGAGAGAAGTAGATTATACAGGGAATGATTGGAAAGCATTAGCTCAGGATAGGGATGAATGGAGAGCTTATGTCCGCGCTGCCATGAACGTACGGGTTCGATAGTGCCAGTGAGTAAGTAAGAATGTAAGTAAGTATATAGTAATGAAGCTAACGTTCAGGAATGATGTGTAGAAAGAAATTAAGCAAGGGGTAACCACTGAAAACGCATACTCTTATGCATGAAAGGGATTCTTGCATCCCAAACTCTCTGAAAAAATCTTAAACTAGAACATAATAAAATTGTGAAAGATAGTCTCTTGTTTTAAAAAAGGAGAAAAAATGCGATTAGGAAAATTGTTTCATAAAAAGAGAAGAAAATATAGATAACTGAAGATGAATACCTACCAGTGAACTGCATACAATTTATGTGATGTTTGATATAATAATAGCAGTTAAGTCTCATAAACTGCAATAGACAGAATACGTGGAAACAACAGGAATGAAAAAGACGCATGAAAATCTCTTGTAGGAAAACAAAAGTATAAGCGCCCAAGTAGGTAGACCAATAATCGGTGGGAAAATAATCTTAACTATGATTTGAGAGAGATTACTTATACGGGAATTTGTGTGGGAATGAATGGAAAATAATAGCTAAGAATAGGGATGTATGGAGCGCTTATGTCTGCACAGCCCTGCACTTAAGTATTCGGTAATGTGTATGAGTTAGTTATAAGTTAGTAACTATATAAAGAATAAATATACAGTACTTATTTTAACAAAATTAATCCCTTTAAAATACATAAAACTATGGAATGAATAACTGTAGGGTCGTCGTTCTCAACTATTTCAAATGTTTTTAAATCCTGTAGGCTTTTTGGTTTCATCATCAGCAGAAGTTCAGTTGTAGCCTAAGAGCATTCTGCTGAAAATGAAAACGGTTTGTGAAAAGCCTATAGGGTTAAAAAATAAACAGTTGAGAACGATGGACCAGATGTTGAATTTACAGTTTTATATTAAACTTTCATAGTATGGCTGATGCGTCAGAGGAATTGTCACGTACTCTATTAGATAAATCCATTATATTGACAGATCACTTGAATATTATTAATCTTCTTCTGGAGGAGAACACTCAATAAAATAATAAGAAATAGATCTGTGTATTAATTTCAAACACAAAAGATCAAAACGTACTACAGTTCTGTTACGTTTGTTGTGTAGTTTAAAATTGTGGTTTATATTAATGGGAATGCTAATTATTTCGATTTTTCTGCATGAAATGTAATAACAAAGGCATTGAAATATATTTCTTGAATAATCGATAGCTATAAATACTAAATAAAAGGAGCTCTGAAAAATAATCAATAGATTATAAGTTAACATTTTTAGTATTGTTTTCTATAATAGTGTTTACTAATGACATGATGTAATATTAACGGCACATTCCCATCCTTTTATACCATACTGTTATGTGGACTGTGCTAGAACAAAATAAACCACGTGCAGAGTTCAGTCACCAAATATGTTCTCAATATACCTAACAATAAAAAGTATAATTCTACGTAATATGTTTCAAACGGAAGAAATAAGTTTTTCCAACCCTAGAAGCTAACCCTTTAGAGTTATTTTACTTGTTATAATCAGATTATGACTAACAAGAGAACTGTTAATCATTGAATAATATTATAATGATATAGTCCACCGCTGTGGTCTCGAGGTAGCGTGCGCCTTGTCACGCAGCGAGCCAATTCGATCGCCGGTCGGGGCAGTTTTTCTGGGTGAGGTTTTTATCGGGGTTTTTCCTCACCTGTAAGACAAATGTCAGGAAAACTTCAAGGCCCAAACGGTCCCCGAAATCATATGGTCATCATCCTTATCATTATCATCCTTACCATTATCATCATCATCCTTCACCGGTGTGGAAAGCAACGGGAAGCTACCACATCTACACAATTCCCTAGTAAAGCTGCAAGCATAACATGAAAATGCTATGATTGCAGAGAAAGACCTGCCTTCGGGCAGAATTACTATGGATGGATGGATAATGATATTGTGAAAATAAAAATTAATATGTGAACCAGGAATCGAACCGTGGACCTCAAGTTCACCAGACTAGTGTGCAGCCCACTACACCATTCCACACCTGACACATTTCCAATTGTTAATGTTTGTGCCAGGTGTAGTGGGCTGAACACTAGTCTGGAGAACTAGAGGTCTACGGTTCGATTCCTGGTTCACACATTTCTTTCTTTTCACAATATCATTATAATATTATAATATGATCCATTATTGGAACTATGTAAAAATAACAGCATTGGACAGAGTTAAATAATCATTGCATGCCGAAACCTACTTTGGGATTTCTCTCAGAGAAGTGTTGTGATATAACAAGACCTTATCAAAAAATTATCTACCGTCTTTAAGTGCAAGGTGCTTAAATCGAAGCTAGAATCCAGCAATCACAACCAACTGTACGGATCATATGGACTCCCTGCTTGAGTAAGAGCAGAGTAGTGCGGATGATACGTAGTTGAGGTTATCTAATCTACCAATTCAAGAGTTGCACTAGTTCCTTAAAGTTTAGATGAGAGATTTGGCGCTGGATTTTATGCTTGAACTTACAAACTGCAGAATTTTTTTTGAACACGGCCTTGGTACATCACAAAGTTTCTACGAAAGATATTTTAAGGTAGGTTTTGGCATGCCATGGTTGACAGCAACCTTTGTAAGATATACTTTATATAAGATGAATATAGGTTTGCAAAATACAGTGAAGTGCATTCTATATAACCTGTCCTATCTAAATCCCAACCCCACCTGCTCGTGGTGCAACCTGCCTAAAACAAACGGGGCTCTGGGAAACCGAGTCACGGCGGTATAACCGAGTAAATGCTGTATCATAATGACGCCTGTCCAGAGAGAATGATATATATGACCGAAATCAGGTGGATCTAAAAAAAATAACCATGTAGAAGCGCAAGAGACAAGTGGACAGAGAAGCAGATGGGCTTCCACATTCACACGTGGGTTTGGTACAAATGGAAGAGGCGAGCTAGAAGAATGAAAGTGAGGAAGATACTGACACAAGTGCTAGAAACCCCGGAGACATCAATCACCTGCACAAGTGATCCTGAACAAATATAGACAATTACTTTTCAGGATTAGCTCACTTAAGGAGTATATTTGGGATATTTTCTCAACTGAAAGGAGGCCTTACTTTTAAAAAATTATAAACCACCGTTGACGTTGTTATTAATTATGTGCTGTTAAAGTGCCCAATAGAACAGCTTTGGAAATGAAACTAGTTCCAAAAAGCCTATCTGAATATTTTAAACAATGTTTTATTTTTTGAGGATGATTGCAATCACATGTAATATTATTGTTATTTTAAATAACTTCTCTTGAAGGATGATATACTCTAAATTATAAAATATTTTAACAGGAAAGTTCACTATTTATTTGATTATTTATTTAAAATTAAGATTAATTGATATGTAATTAAATTTATTAATATCATAAATGCGAAGGGATTCAACTGTCTATAGAGGAAGAGCCTCTCTTCTCTAATTTCTAATAATTCAACTAAAATTCTTTTCATTAATATACCCTTTTATTTTCAACACTGCTAGGCAATTGATGACATTTAAGAATTTAACCAGATTTCAATTAACTAAACAATTGAAAAGAATAATTGCAGTATTCACCAGACTTAATTATTGTCATGAGCCTTTTCTTCATTTTTAAATGTTTATACAATTCATACCAATGGAGAGGTTCCTGTTTATAAATCAGTTGATAGGATTTTGTTTCGCAACATAAATTTCCCTCGATGACCTACCAAGTGAACTGTGCGAGGTTGCCTCGTCTAGAATATAGCGAGGCTCATTCTGTGCTATCGAACTTCCGATTCTTGGCTCGTCGGCAGTATGGTTTCTGACGCCCTATCTAGAATGACAACATTCACTTTTCACCTCAAATATCGACTCGTCTGGAGGAACATTTCCGCCGAATGGTTAGCGTTAAATACTACAACCCTATCTCGATAGGCATTAGGTACCAAGAAGCCTCATAGACTCCAGTGTGCAGCACACCAGACGATTCCAGTCATAGTCGCCATAAATAAATATATATATATATATATATATATATATATATATACATATATACACTGATATTAACATAGTCATAGTTTTATATTTAATATTTTTAGTTTGCAATTTAACTTAATATGTTACAATGTCTCTACTGGACTATGAATTTACTAATGTCAGTACTTGCTCACAAATTGACAGTTCATCGGCAGTTATACCAATTTTAAGAGCAATTTTTGAAAATGTTATGTATTTCGAGGATTTAAAAAATAAATTCTATATTTATTAAAAGATATTCAATTTATCTCGAATAATTACAGCTCTAGACCTTTATTTTGCCAAATTAATAATTGAATATATATTGAAGTAAGTTATCCTTCAGTATTGAAGATGTGTATGCACTAGTTATGCCTCACAATGTTGTAACCAGTTATTATCATAGTTAATGTAATTGGAATAAATGTGTTTGGAAAAATGTTAACTAATAACAAATAAAGAACTTTGTTATGGACATAGTCTCAATTTCATTGAATAATTAAAGTTGATATCATATCCTCCAATTAATAAAAAACAATAATAACAATTTCGTTATGGGAACTTTTACGTGCCATACGCCACCAGGAGGACCTTACAGTGGGATGAGCTGTATGGAGAGGGATTTTAAACTATAGAACTTACACATCCTTTCTCGACCATACAACAGCATGGATGGCCTCTCCGAAATAGTGATCAGCTCAATGTACAACAACAATAATAACATTAATAATAATAATAACACTAATAATAATAATAATAATAATATCAAAACAGTTGCTTCATTATAAACCTCTACGTCGAAGAAATGTAGGAAGACCAAAACGACGTTGAAGGAAGACCTGCACCTGCAGCATATAGTGCAGTGGGGAGCGGAATTGGCCAACAGGCCCATACCTTGAAGATGAATAATAATAATAATAATAATAATAATAATAATAATAATAATAATAATAATAGAACATGTTTTTACAGAAATAAAGCATATTATTATCTTTGTGTACCTCATTCCTGTCCGTAATTATTGTTCGTATGTATTTGAATTCACAAAATTGTTAGTAATATCTCTCATTTAATGTCCATTACCATGTAATAATATATTTATACGTGCTATAAAACATTTGGTTTTGTTAATATTGATGTCCAACCCAGTTTCTTAAAGTTATGAAATAAAATGTTTGCGTTGGTTTACAGTTTTTTTCACTATCGTCTAATAATACCATTGTAGGTCTATACCACCTTTGTGATCTAAATATTTTATTGCATACTCTAGTACAAAACTTAATATCAGAGGAAACAGTTCTTCTCCTTGCTTATAACCTCTGTGAATTTCAAAAGTGTCTAAAAATTGTTTGTAATGTTTTGTCGTCAGTCTTGTATGAGCATGCCAAGTTCGTCAAATAAAACGTTGCGTGTGTACGGCAAATTCAACATTTTGCGTGAACTGAATGAGGTTTGACAAACTCGCAAAAGACTGATGGACGGGAGTTTTGTGTAGCCTACAGAGGTGAATACAAGTTTGAATAGCGTAGCCTCACGATTTTGTGATCATGCAAGACTGACGACATAACGTTACGTGTAGACCAGGCCTAACTGTACCATAATCCTGGTGTCATGTTGACACATTCGAATAAGCAAAACATTTTAGGTGTTTCAAATTTTAGCAAGGTATTATATAAATTCTCCCTCTTAATTGAATCGTATGTCTTTAGATGTCTAAATACAGTATAGTTGATACACAGTACTGACATATTCCCATTTCGTTTCTAGAATTTCTATCTGACCTATAGTAGATCTATGCCATTTAAATCAAATTCTATTATGTCGTCAATATTAGAGGTAAGCCTGAAAAGAAACATATTTGCTAGAATATTGCATGAGCTTGAAAATAATGAAATGCCCCTGCAGTTGTAATCGGTTTTACTTCTTTGTTACATATTGGTACAACAATCGAATATTTCTATTTATTTGGAATAAATTATTTTTCCCAAAGTATACTAATCAAACCAATATATGTTGTCCATAGATTTTTATTCTCATCTTTTAGGAGTTCTACTGGGATTCCATACGAACCTAATGCTTTACACATCTTTAATTTTTCTATTGTCCTTTCAACCCCTAATACGCTCACTTCTGTGACTAATTTTCTGCTGTCTGTTAATCGTCTCTTCGATATAATAATAATAATAATAATAATAATAATAATAATAATAATAATAATAATAATAATAACAGTAATAATAATATTAAAATACAAGTTGTTTTCACTGACATTTCGTTGACAATAGATTATTATCAGAATAACAATTCACACATGCATGTTAAATCCTAAACGATTAAAGGATAAATAAATAAGAAAGTAAATAGTCCACCGCTGTGGTCTCGAGGTCGCGTGCTGCCTTGCCACGCAGCGGGCCCGGGTTCGATCCCCAGTCGGGGCAGTTTTTCTGGGTGAGGTTTATATCGAGGTTTTTCCTCATCTGTAAGACAAATGTTAGGAAAACTTTAAGGCCCAAACGGTCCCCGAAAACGTATGGCCATCATCATCCTTCACCTGTGTGGAAAGTAACGGGAAGCTACCACACCTACAATTCCCTAGTAAAGCTGCAAGCATAGCATGAAAATGCTATGATTGTAATGAAGGACCTGCCTTCGGGCAGAATTACTATGGATGGATAAGTAAATAAATATACGCCTACACTCGTAAGTATAAAAAGACACGTACAATATATTCTCAGTCACTTTAAATTTATCTCTCCCTCCATTTATCTCATTCTGTCATTTTGTTATCGAGCATACTTTCGTAGCAGTAAAATAAAAACGAATTACACATATGTTGACAATAATAATAATAATAATAATAATAATAATAATAATAATAATAATATTAATAATAATAATAATAATATTAATAATAATATTAATAATAATATTAATAATAATATTAATAATAATATTAATAATAATAAATAATAATATTAATATTAATATTATAATAATAATAATAATATTAATATTAATATTAATAATAATAATAATAATAATAATGATATTAATAATAATAATAATAATAATAATATTAATATTAATATTAATAATAATAATATTAATAATAATAATAATAATAATAATAATATTAATAATAATATTAATAATAATATTAATAATAATAATAATAATAATAATAATAATATTAATATTAATATTAATAATAATAATAATATTAATAATAATAATAATAATATTAATAATAATAATAATAATAATAATAATAATAATAAACGTAGATAAGGACACATTGACTCCATTTTCGTTGCATGAGACATACTCTGTATGTTACGATATGATTGGTGAAAGTCAGAGCGTGTGTGTTACCAGGATGCGAGAGCTAATCACCGCACAACATTTAAATGAAACGGACACGTGGATTACCTGAAACAACAACCCCCCAGTTATCTGCCACATTGCAGTTACAGAGAAGTTTACAAAAAAAAACAGCACGCTCCGTAGCAGGGATGATGAAAAAACAGGCTTCATATCCCTCAAAACTATATCATGTTACGAAAACCATATAAAACATATTCCATGAATTAGCTAAATATCCTAATTCAAATAAAAGGACTGGTCTTAATCAAAGAGGCAAAGCTAATGGATTTATTGAATAATATTAATCAATTAGCGGAATTGAGTTGTCTGATATTGTAAATTATATATACCTACATAACAATCATTATGAAGGAAGCCGTTGAAAATACAGTAATAATATGTTCACTCTGTTCCTTTTATTTAAATTTATAGGTCTATCTAACTAGCTCACTGGTACTATAGAACCTGTAGGTTCATGGCCGCGCGTACATAACCTTTCTATACATCCCTATCCTGAGCTAATGTTTTCCAATCATCCCCTATGTCTACGTACCTCAAATAATGGTTACTATTATTCCCCCAGTTCATTCTATGTCTAAAATGGACTTTTCCCTATGGTTTTCCTACAAGAAACGGACTTTCCCCTATGGTTTTCCTACAAGATACGGACTTTTCCCTATGGTTTTCCTACAAGAAACGGACTTTTCTCCTACAAGAAACGGACTTTTCCCTATGGTTTTACTACAAGAAACGGACTTTTTCCTATGGTTTTCCTACAAGAAACTTCCTTGCTCAGCCCTATTATTGTCTTAGTTATACGACTCGCGGAAAATAAGAACAACACTCATTCATGAATAAATAAATATGTTAACAAATTGCAATACCATTACTTCTTAATAATTCTAATTAACTAAGTTAATGTATAATGTAATTGTATTGTTATATAATTGTAATATTATTGTGTTTTCTTTTTTTGTTTTAACTATATTATTGCCAAACATCTACTTATTGTAACGGACTGTCAACAGCACGTATGGCTTACTGCCTGTGCGACCCATATTTGTAAATAACATTGTATGTATCTTAATTTTTAGTCTAATAATGTCCTTATATATGTATGTATGTCTTAGTTATTCTCCCTCTCTTCCATTACACCTTCCTATTTTACTTATTTTAAATTTCTTGTCTATAAAACTGCTCTTTCTGTCTGATGAAAATTAAATCACACACATACTTTTACGTTTAAATAAATCTAGTTTGTATAACAAAAACACTGGTTAGAAGGAAATGTAAACAGAGAAATTACGTGCAGAAATATTTAAATCAATAATAATAATAATAATAATAATAATAATAATAATAATAATAATAATAATAATAATAATAATAATAGTAATTTTATTTATATACAGAATTTTAATGTTTACACAATATTCTGTGTCTAAAATTTTATTTTCCTTCTCCACTCGTCTCTATTCATCCACTACATGTCCTCCAGTTCCCTTGTTCTCATTCCAGTTCTTATTTCTTGCATCCACGAGTTTCGAGGTCTCCCTTTCCTTCTACTTCCAGACGGATACCATTCCAATGTTTTCCTGGGTAACCTTTCTTCTTGCATTCGCCGTACGTGCTGATATCAATTTAATTGCTTATATCTTATATAATCTACTATCGAATGTCTAATATTAATTTTTTCTCGTATGACAGTATTTCTTATTTTTTCTAATTCTGAACATCTTGCTGCTCTCCTCAAGAAATCCATTTTCAACGACATAAGTTTTTGTTGAATTTCCAAACTACAGCTCCATATGTGACAATACTTCTTAATATTGAATTATATATTTGTAACTTATTTTTTCTGGTTATATGTCTGTCGGAAGCCGTACACCCATCCAGGCGTCGATCACACTCCATGTTGCCCAACCGTGTTGCCGAAAAGGACCACACTGAAAACTGAAGATGTTTAACTACATAGGAACTAAACCTTGGATGAGTGTACGGCTTCGGAAACGGGCCACACTCAAAACTGAAGGTATTTGACTACAAAATAACCAAACCTTGGTTGGGTGTACGTCTTCGGAAATGGACCACAGCGAAAACTCTATGTATTTCATTAAATAAGACCTAAGCCCGTGACTTAAACTTATCATTCCTTGATAATGACATGTGGGATCATGCCGAAACGTCGGAATCAGTGGCCAGAGGCCAGACTAGAATCCAAGACGCGGAAAACCCAAGAAAACTCTCATATTCATATATATATATATATATATATATATATATTGAAAAGAAAAAAGAATGCTTGAGTCGGGATTTGAACTCGAGTCTCTAAAGTCTATAACTTTAGCGCTCTAACCAACTGAGCTACCCAAGAATTCCAATACAAGCATACAATTTTCTTATACATGTAGTATTCTCAATTCACACAAGAGGTAGCGGAAATTTATTCCAACTGCCATCTCGCGGCTAACATAACAGTTAAGCAATTTTTTTAAAGAGAATATTTACTTTATAACAGTAACGCTTTTATATATAGATATTATAAATATATGTTTGACATTTGGCAATGAAGACAAATATGATATGAAAAGAAAAAAGAATGCTTGAGTCGGGATTTGAACTCGAGTCTCTAAAGTCTGTACCTTTAGCGCTCTAACCAACTGAGCTACCTAAGAATTCCAATACAAGCATACAATTTTCTTACACATGTAGTATTCTCAATTCACACAAGAGGTAGCGGAAATTTATTCCAACTGCCATCTCGCGGCTAACATAACAGTTAAGCAATTTAAAAAAAAATACTTAACTGTTATGTTAGCCGCGAGATGGCAGTTGGAATAAATTTCCGCTACCTATTGTGTGAATTGAGAATACTACATGTATAAGAAAATTGTATGCTTGTATTGGAATTCTTGGGTAGCTCAGTTGGTTAGAGCGCTAAAGGTACAGACTTTAGAGACTCGAGTTCAAATCCCGACTCAAGCATTCTTTTTTCTTTTCATATCATATTTGCCTTCATTGCCAAATGTCAAAAATAAATTTATAAATATATATATATATATATATATATATATATATGACTAAGAAAGATTTATTGGGGTTTCTGCGTCATAGATACACGATTGGCCTAAGGCCACTGATTCCGAAGTTTCGACATGATCCCATATGCCATTGTAAAGAAATGACAATTCCTTGACCATTCTTTGATAATAGCAGTGGGATCTTTTCGAAACGTCAGAAGCAGTAGCCAGAAGCCTATCTTGAATCCATAACGCGGAAAAACCAAGAAAACTTTCTGAATCATTCTTATACCCGCAAAAAGCTACAATATAACATATAAATAAATGAAAAAAATACAAAAGTTATAAACAAAAATGGCATGAACATATTTTAAGAATGGACTATTCTAGGCTAACAAAACAAGCACTCTTGTAATAGCCTCAAGGTTATAGAAATATGGGACGTCCTAGAAGACAATGGGAAGATGAATTCAGAGAGCGAAACAGACCGAGGGCCTATGAAAATGATACATATGTATGTATGTATCAGCATCAAGGATTAGACCTGCTGGTCTGTTCCGATCTCATGTTAGAATTGGATGTATATACATGCACACACAATAGTATAGGTGAACTTGGGGCACCTTTATTTCTCCATTTCCACATATCTCTCTTTCTCTTTCTCTCTTCTATCTCTGTCAACATACACACATGAATGCACTTTCATCCTGTATGTTGCTTCATTCGATTCAATGAACGCCTGAAAATATAACCACTGACAAGCATTTGTATTCTAGAAATAGAAGATATTTTACGGTAACGCCTGCGGCAAGTAAGCAGACTACACGCTAAGCACTCATGTTGGAGATATTACAGATTCAAAATATGGTACGACATTGCTAAAATTTCTGTGTAATACGAGTAAATTTATATAACATTTGTGTTACCATAAACATATTTAATCTGTTTAATCATCCCCTGTAAAATTCTGCCAAGATTATATTACAAAATGTCATTGTAAACTTTCAATAATAAAAACAAAACCATTTTTGGAAGCATTTCCAGGAAAATATTTATCTTCTGAAAATAGATGCAGAAACTATTTCATTGATACGATGAAACAGGGACATTTTTTAACTTTATTATTAAACAACATTTCTGACAGTACATGACAAATTTCTTCTTATTCTCTCTGTTTTAGATTCATGGCTTGTTTCATCTGGAATTAAGAGTTCCTCCATCTCTTTATTTGGTCTTCTAGGTATCCTCATGGACAGACAAAATAAAAAATAAAGATATGCTAGACACAGTGGTTGAAGGAAGAACAATGCTGGAACTCATAAAGAAGAGGAAAATAAATAGGATTGGCCACTGGCTAAGAACAAACTGCCTGCTGACGGATGCCCTAGAAGGAATGGTCAACAGAAAGAAAGTTAGAGGCAGAAAAATACATCTGATGATAGACAATATTAAAATAAATGGTTTGTATGCGGATAAAAAAGGAAAGCTGAGTTAAGGAAAGAGTGGAGAATGCTGAGTTTGCAGCGAAAGACCTGCTCTTGGGCAGAAATCTATGTATGTATGTAGGTATCCTTCTCCCATCCTCTGGTAACTGATCTCTTACTATGAGTACAAGTTTTTGTGGTGTCATGTGGGATATATGTTGATTCAATTCAAATCTTTCTTCCTCTCATTCACCAAAAAGTTAAAGTAAAGTGATCCCATGACAGGCCTCAGGAGGCCCTTGGGGTAGTAGGAGGTTAAGACTCCCACTTTTTTCTAGAAAATCGGCACTTGATGTCAGCCGGGTTGTCAGCCCTGCGTGACGGCCGCCTTTACCCCCAGAACAAGCGTCTGGTACTCATTTCAGTTAGAGGCTGAGTCGTCCCCAGGGCCATAGAGCCGCCAGAAAGTTTGGGGCAGTTTTAAAAATCCTGACCCCACCGGGACTTGAACCCGCGACCTTCTGGCTTGTAGCGCAGTACCTTAACCACTACGCTACGGCGTGCCCCCACTCATTCACCCATTGCTTGAATATTCAGCTGCCTTCATACTTCTTCATTTCTAATTCGACCTTTACTTGATTTAGGTGCAATCTTCCTCAGAATATTAATTTAATTTGTTTCTAAAGTTTGTTTTGATTTAACAATATCTGATTCGGAGGCATAGGTCAATATTGGACGTATCACTGCTTTATATAAATTTATGAAGGCATCTTAGAAGAATTACACATGGAATCTTTAGAAAACAAAATTTCTGATTATAAGTCAAGATGGATACAACATGTTCATCGAATGGAAGATCACAGAATACCCAAACTAGTAGTAGTAGGACTTTATTAGACAAAAAGTAAGATATTTACAATATTATTTACAAATATGGGTCGCACGGGCAGTAAGCCGTACGTGCTGTTGACAGTCCGTTACAATAAAGTAATAATTGGTACTGGTGTAAAGAAAAATAAACAAAAACAGCAATAACATTACAATTAAATAAAGAAAACACAATAAAAATATTACCATTACATAATAACACAATAGCATTATACACTAAAAACATTAACATTACTATTACATAAAGAAAACACAATAATATTACAATTAAGTAATAACACAATAGCAATAACATTACAATTACATAAAGAAAACACAATAATAATATTACAATTAAATAATAACACAATAGCATTATACACTAAAAACATTAACCTTACAATTACATAACGAAAACACAATATTACAATTAAATAATAAAACAATAGCATTATACACCAAAAAAATATTAACATTACAATTACATAAAGAAAACACATTAATATTACAATTAAATAATAACACAACAGCATTATACACTAATTAATTTACGTATAATTGTTAATAATTAATGGTATTGCATTTTGATAACATATATTTATTCATGAATGAGTGTTGTCCTTATTTTTCGCGTTTTGTCCAGAAATTTATAGAGGTTTATCCAATTTTCTTGATTTACCAATAACTCGGAGCATGCCAATCTTTCACGATTTGAATTTAGAAATCTTTCCGGTAATAACTGACGTCTCCAATATTCTAAATCATTACATTTTCCTAATATATGTATCTCATCTTCAAATTTCCCGCACATTGGATATATTCGCATATCGTGATCGTCGCTAATTTTTAGAAATTTCCATGCCCCTAGCCTAAACCAATCAAGCCCTGATCTCTCCTTAAATCCTAGGTTGAGTATATACGATTCTTTTCCCCAGACGTGTTTTAGGTCTCTTTGTAAACACAGTGAGCGTTTTCCTGTACATTCGGCGAAGGTATCTTGTTGATTTACATCTAAGTACCTCCTCCTTATTTTTCTCCACAAGTTCTTGCGATTTTCAGTCCCTTTTTCCCATATCCAGCCCATCCCAATCTTTTGGAGTTCTCTCCTAACCTCGTCTGCCCAAAATTTAACATCTATGTTTTTAATTTGGTGGTCGTAGCAAATTTCTCTAAGCATTGTTTGTTCACCTTGGATTACTCGCAACCACTATTTGAGTACACGAATTTTACAGTTAATGTCGTCCTGGAATGACCCGAATTCATATAAAATTCCACAGTTAGAAACGGCCTTACTAAGTCCTGTAATATACTTTAGAAAATGCGTATATACCTTATTTAGTATTTCCGTTCTTTGGAAACCCCAAATCTCACTACTATAGTGCATGACTGGCCTGACCATAGCTCCATACATTTTTTCTAATGTGCGCGACTGGAATATCAGGCACTCGACCCAGAATACCGAGTACACTGTTAAGTTGTCCCCTCCCTTTAAATAATGCTATATCGATGTGTTTTTTCCACTTTCCGTTCATTTTCAACGTCGTACCAAGATATTCGAAATGTTTCACGTTTTGAAGAACTTGATCTCTGTATTGCCATTCCTCTGTTCTACCATAAACCGTCCCATTTTTAAATGTCATTGTTTTTGTCTTACTAGCATTTACAGTCAATCCCCAAATCCTACAGTATATTTCCAGTAGGTCAAGACCTCTTTGCAATCCCTTGATTGTCTTGGAACAGATAATTAAATCATCTGCATGCAACAGGACTGGGATTCTAACATTTCCTATCTCCGGAGCCTCAATTTCTCCTTCTAGCATTACGTCTACAATATCATCAACGAATAGATTAAATAACATTGGTGATAAAATGCAACCTTGTCTCACTCCCCGATTGGCTTCACTGCTCTCTGTAATGTGCCCTTGGTCTACTTTTATACAAAATTTAACATATTTATAAATTGACATTAAAGCATGTATCATTTTACGAGACAATCCTTTCCGATTTAATTTTTCCCAAAGTGCGCTTCGGTCCACAGTATCAAATGCCATCTTAAAATCAATGAATGCACAAAATAATTTACCCCCCTTCATTTTCAGATTGTCATCAATTAATGTTCTCAGAACAAATAGGTTGTCCACCGTGGAGTACCCTTCTCTAAAACCTGCCTGATATTTTGAGAGCCTATTGTTCTCTTTAGCCCATTGTCTGATTCGTTCGTAAAGTACTTTACAATATATTTTTCCGAACACTGACAAGAGACAAATTCCCCTATAACTTTCTGGTATCTGTGCCCCACCTTTCCCTTTGTATAGCGGTTGGATGACACCTGTCGCCCAGGCTTCCGGATAATCTCCTCCATTAAAAAGTTTGTTGAACGCAGTTTTCAAAACGTCTAATAATTTATTGGATGATATCATATTTTCAAGAATTCCCCTGGTATTCCATCAATTCCAGGTGCTTTACCATTCTTTAAACATTTAATGGAAGAAACCACTTCATTTTTCGAAATATCCTGATCCAGTAATTGAATATGAATTGGGTCAGGGATCTCAACTATATTTCCTTGATTATATCTTAACCTCTCATTTCCCAGCACCCTATCAAAGTAACTTCTCCATTCCCCGGGCGTTATTCTTGTCCGATTTATGGACTTTATTTTGAGTTCCCTTATCGCTTTCCATATGTCCGCAATGTTCCCACTTTCAGTCGCGACTCTCATTTCTTCGGATTTCTTATTTTGCCATGCTAGTTTTGTTTCTGCCAATAAGTCTTTATATTCCTTTCTCTCTTGCGCATAATTTTTTCTGGTTTCATCTGTGCTTTCTTTTCTAAACTTTAAAAGACTACTTTCGACAAATTTCTTCTTCTTTCTACATGCATTATTGTACCACCCTTTGTCCTTCTGGTTCATTGCGTATTTAACCTTGAATTTTTCCCCTGCTTTTTGAAAACATTCTGTCAAAGTTTTAATAATTTCCTCCCCGCTAAGATCATTTAATTGCAGATCCTGTATTAGCGTTTCCAAACTCCTGTTAAATTCTTCTCTCAGATCCTCGATCCACCTGAAACGGATAATTGGCCGCAATATTGTTGCCACCTCATCATTAACTGTCTCACTAATACCTTTCATATTTAAAATAAGTTTGTTTGGCCAAACTAATGGTAAGATATCAACCTGCAGGAAGAAGAAGACCAGGACGTCCACTCAAAAGACTTCTGGATGGTGTTTCTCTTGAGGCCGAAACAGGTCAACAAATGGCCTAAATTCGTGAATGTACTATGATGATGATGATGATGATGATGATGATGATGAAAATTATATAGTGAGAATGGTGTTAAACTGGTAAGATAATAAAAGCATCTGAAGTTAGCTTTTCTAAGAGAGGTAAAATAGGAAGTCACACAAACTAACGGGAATTATCGAACTGGTAGTTTCATGGCCACGCGAACATAAGTTCTTCATACATCCCCATCCTCAGGTAAATCCCTGTATAAGCTACTTCTCTCAATCATGGTAAATGTTATTCTCCCACCTCATTTTTGGCCTACCACACTGCCTACTGAACATTTTTAAACATCCTGGGCGTGATATTATCTTAGATGATAAAGAGTCAACAAAGCATAATAAAAATAAAAATAGGCCTATAGAGATTGAATACGCATGATTTTGTTTTCTAGTAACAAAAAATAAACATAGTAATCACTGAGAAAATATTTAAAATTTTATATCCGTGAATATTAAAAAAAATAGTCTATAGGACACACTGTCCACCGCTGTGGTCTCAAGGTAGCGTGCTGCCTTGTCACATAGCGGGCCCGGGTTCGATCCCCGCTCGGGGCAGTTTTTCTGGGTGAGGTTTTTATCGAGGTTTTTCCTCACCTGTAAGACAAATGTCAGGAAAACTTTAAGGCCCAAACGGTCCCCGAAATCATATGGCCATCACCATCATCATCATCATCCTTATCATCATCAACATCATTATCCTTCACCGGTGTGGAAAGCAACGGGAAGCTACCACACCTACAATTCCCTAGTAAAGCTGCAAGCATAGCATTAAAAAGCTATGATTGCAGTGAAGAACCTGCCTTCGGGCAGAATTACTATGGATGGATAGGACACACTATTAGTGTATTTTATTATGCTTCACAACGGTCCGTTATGATATCGTATAGGTCTAATCTATACATCCAGCCTATAAAAGAAGTAAAACAAAAAAAATAATAACATGTACAGAACTAAAATGAAAAAAAATATATATATATTTTTTTTCAAATGCCCCAGGTTTGTCTTTCGACATTCCTGGTTTCTCTCCTGGATTGGCGTACTTGTAACCCACTTCTGAGGTTGGGGCGCCTGGAAGGCGGGGTTACGTTGCCCCGATGATTTTGATGGGTGATGATGATGATAATGATGCGCCAGGAGAGTCCCTAATCCTAAGCTTAACCTAAGATGAATATGAATGATGATGTTGCGATGGCCATATGATTTCGGGGACCGTTTGGGCCTTAAAGTTTTCCTGACATTTGTCTTACAGGTGAGGAAAAACCCCGATAAAAACCTCACCCAGAAAAACTGTCCCGATCGGGGATCGAACCCGGGCCCGTTGCGTGACAAGGCAGCACGCTACCCCGAGACCACAGCGGTGGACTGAAAAATAAATATAATATTGCCGATTTTCCAAGTGATTATTGCGAAGTGAAAGTTTTCCATTATTTTATTAACGACATCATATCTATGGAGTGTATTTTGGTTAATTTGTGTATTGATGCTGTGCTAAGCGAAAATTGAATTTACACAATCACATTTTATCCCAGGCTGAGCAAAACATATCATGTTTAAAAAAAAAAAATTCTCAGATATAATAATAATAATAATAATAATAATATTAATAATAATAATAATATTAATAATAATAATAATAATAATAATAATAATAATAATCCATCCATAGTAATTCTGCCCGAAGACAGGTGCTTCACTGCAATCATAGCACCTTCATGCTAAGCTTGCAGCTTTACTAGGGAATTTTAGGTGTGGTAGCTTCCCGTTACCTTCCACACCGGTGAAGGATGGTGATGATGATGATGGTGATAATGATAAGGATGATGATGATGGCCATATGGTTTCGGGGACCGTTTGAGCCTTAAAGTTTTCCTGACATTTATCTTACAGGTGAGGAAAAACCCCGATAAAAACCTCACCCAGAAAAACTGTCCCGACCAGGATTGAACCCGGGCCCGCTGCGTGACAAGGCAGCACGCTACCTCGAGACCACAGCGGTGGACTATAATAATAATAATAATAATAATAATAATAATAATAATAATAATAATAATAATAATAATCATCATCTTCATCATCATTATCCGGTATAATGGCAACTCCCGCCGTCTTCCGGAAACCAAACGCCATTCATCTCTGTCCATCCATTGATTTTCCTCCAATACTCTGATATCCATAGCTGCTTGTACCCCTTCTATCCAAGTTTTCTTCGGCCTTCCTCTCTTCCTCCTTTCTATTGGGATCCATTCCATAACAATATTTGCTCTGGCATTCTTTGACATGGCCATACCACTGTAATATTTTCTTTTCTGTAATGTCCATGAGTCCACCGCTGTGGTCTCGAGGTTGCGTGCTGCCTTGTCACGCAGCGGGCCCGGGTTCGATCCCCGGTCGGGACAGTTTTCTGGGTGAGGTTTTTATCGGGATTTTTCCTTGCCTGTAAGACAAATGTCAGGAACACTTTTAGTCCCATACATCCCTATCCTGAGCTAATGCTTTCCAATCATTCCCTGTATAATCTACTTCCCTCAAAACATAGTTAATGTTATTCTCCCACCTCATTCTTGGTCTACCAACTGGGTGTTTTCCCTCTGGCTTTCCTACAAGAAGCTTCCACGCAAGTCTTTCAATTCCCCATATGTGCAACATGTCCTGCTCATCGCATTCTACGAGACTTAACTGTTCTTATTATATCTGGCTACCTATAAAGACCATGTAGTTCATTGTTATGAAGTCTTCTCCATTCACCTGCTTATTCATCTCTCTTTTCTCCAAAAATTTTTCTAAGTACTTTATTCTCAAATACTTGTAATCTCCATTCATCCCTTAAAGTAAGAGTCCATGTTTCGCATCCATTCAAGTGTTTTTTTACAGTTATTCGTAATTATAGGTTCTTATGTTAAATATGGCGGCCTCTTGGTGCAAGTGATTAAACACACCTGATGCGTCTGTGGATCCCGATCGTGCTTCTCAGATATTGCATGAGAAATTGGTGTTCACTATCTGGAATCAAGGTAGGTTTATTTAACGTTTGTCTCTATTCTCCAGCCAAAAACTTCGTTCCAACCCTTCTCCATTCTTATATCACACATCTTAAGTCTTATGATCTCATCCTTCTGATTGGTATCGTGAAGGATATGAGTAGAAGTTTAGTTTACATTAATTTTCCTTGGCAAGATAAAGAGAAAAGATTATACTCCTAAAATAATGAAATAAAATTTATTATTATTATTATTATTATTATTATTATTATTATTATTATTATAGTCCACCGCTGTGGTCTCGAGGTAGCGTGCTGCCTTGACACGCAGGGGGCTCGGGTTGGATCCCCGGTCGGGGCAGTTTTTCCGGGTGAGGTTTTTATCGGGGTTTTTACTCACCTGTAAGACAAATGTCAGAAAAACTTTAAGGTCCAAACGGTCCCCGAAATCATATGGCCATCATCATCATCATCTTTATCTTTATCATCATCGTCTTCATCATCATCCTTGACCGGTGTGGAAAGAAACGGGAAGCTACCACACCTAGAATTCTTTAGTAAAACTGCAAGCATAGCATGAACATGCTATTATTCAGTGAATGACCTGCCTTCGGGCAGAATTACTATGGATATATTATTATTATTATTATTATTATTATTATTATTATTATTATTATTATTAATGACAAAATTGCAATTACAGAAATTACTTTTTTAATTACTATGGATAGATTATTATTATTATTATTATTATTATTATTATTATTATTATTATTATTATTATTAACGACAAAATTGCAATCTACAGAAATTACTTTTTTAAGAAGATTTGCACGATGCTCTAAATTAGACAGCGTCAGAAATTGTATTATCTAAAAATATATAACTTTAAGGAAACAATTATACAATTTCTGGGAAATAAACAATTACAATGGTTTGGACACGTGAAGAGGATGAATGAAGATAGACTGCCAGTTAGAAAGTTGGAGTGAATTCCAAATTGGAGGAAAAGAAGAGGGAGACATAAGAAGACATGAATACAGAGAATTATGAATTTCAAAACGGACAGGGATCTATAGGATATTGATTGAAGGATAGAGATGAATGGAGGAAGAGAATCAAAACTTAATATTGGGCACAGGAAGATGTTGTATATTGAAAAGATGTTAAATAAATGTATTATTATTATTATTATTATTATTATTATTATTATTATTATAAGTTTTATATAAGGAAAAATAGAAGAACAACTTTTGAAATGGTATGGGCACTTCATAAGAATGGAAGAAGAGAGAATACCAATGAAGATCCTTAATTGAAAAGCTAGTGAAAGAAGTTGAAGAGGCAGGCCTAGAGAACGATTGGTGGATAGAGTGAAGAGAAGTATGGAAGCTGGAGATTTGAGGGAAGAAGATGCTTCAGACGGGAACCTCTGGTGACAAATTACTTTGGGTTGAAAGAGAAACACTGTATCGTGGAATATCCCTAAATAAAAAATTATTATTATTATTATCATTTTATTATTATTATTATTATTATTATTATTATTATTATTATTATTGCTGTTATTATTAATTTTGATGTTCGATGTAAGGACCAACATATAAAATTGAATGGATGAACAATTTTTCCATTGAACTGTACTGAATATTTGAAATGCTCGACATTTTTTTTATTCCAATTAGTTAGCAAACGAAAGAATAGGATACACAAAGTCAGAAACTGTTAGCATTAACTATTTTTTATGGATATTGCAATACTCTGCTTATGCAAGTGTGACGGTGTTAAATTGATTAGAGTCTGTTTTGATATATTTACGTTCATGTTGTGGTTAATTTGTTTGTTTATTTTGTTTATTGCAACAGGGGTCACGTGAGTCCCTGCACAGGTGTGTCAACAAAGGTGACAGTGGAATAAATTTGAATGCTGTAAGCTGATTGGTCGACAGTTCTCATGAGTAACAGGCCATGCGGGACCACGCACAGCGCTCAGAGAACCCAGCAGCCGGATCACTTGTAAATTAATTAACTACACCACTTGGCTGCCAAACCAAGTCACTTCACCAAAATATAATCTAGGTCATTCTTCTACAATATAATAATAATAATAATAATAATAATAATAATAATAATAATAATAATAATAATAATAATAATAAAAATAATAACAATAAAGAACAAAACAGTGATAATGATGATGATCTTGAAGATTTCCGGGCTGTTGGCCGTGATCTTGAAACTTAAAATTCCCCGACGTTTCGCCAGAGACTGCTTCCGGCATCCTCAAGGTTTGCCTTGAGGACGCAGTCTCTGGCGAAACGTCGTGAACATCAAGCCTCAGACTTTCTTCAAGGTCTTCATAACAATTCCGGCCGTGAAAGCCTATTAGTGATGATAATGTTAATTATGAAAATAGTAAAATGAATAATATATTATATTTATTATGAATATGGTAATATTATTAAGATATAAATAATGATTTATATAAACTGGGGAAATTATGGATATAACGATTTACTTTCCACACAAGCAATGAAAAATTATTAGATACTGAAAAATTACATAATAACATATCTTATAAATTTTGAGAAATTATATAAAATATGTGTCCCGCGCCGTAGCTGAGCGGTTAAGGTAGGAAGCCTTGGCGCAGAGCTACGGGACTTGCGCTGGTTCGAGTCTCCATGGGGGAAGAAATTTTCTCATGGTATTTCGGCCAGTATGGGACCGGTGCCCACCCAGCATCGTGAGGCAATTGGGTAGCTACAAAAAGTAGCGGCTCCAGGTTGAGGAACCAGCTATAACGGCTGGGGGACTCGACATGCTAACCACATGTCACCCCTACACTGGCTGTTGATCATCTACCTCTGTGATTGACACATGAGGATGTGAAGGGCCAGCAGCCGGCTGGTAAAAGGGCAACCGCTGAAAAGTGGAAAGACCCTCAATCGGATATAATATATGTGTGCATAGTTAAGAGCGTTTTAACATATGGGTTGAAGTTTGAAACTTTCCTACTAGGGAAATTAAAATAATTTTAAGTATAGAAATGGATGTTTTAAGAAGATCAGCTGGAAAATCTAGAATGTATAGAATACAAAATAAAGAAATAAGAGAACTTATGGGTGTACAAGAGAAGTCGGACATCATAGACAGTGTAAAAAAAAATTACAGTGATATGGCCATATCAAAAGAATGCCAGAGCAAACATTGCCTAAAATGTTATGGAATGATCCCCATGAAAATGAGGAAGAGAGGAAGACCGAAGAAAAGTGGTATAGAATGTGTACAAGCGGCTATGAGTGTCAGAGGATTGGAAGAAGATCAATGGATGGACAGATTGGAATGGCGTTTGTTTTCCAGAAGACGGCGGCAGCTGTCATGATACCGTACGATGATGATGATATTTCTGCAAACTAATATAAAATTAATCAAATAATATAACTAGAGAAACAAATATAGCAGAAACAATCAATAAATATATTGAAAGATCAATTACGAATAAATAAATTTAAATATATTTTAAAAGAGCCTGATATTCAGAACCCAGGAGTTCTAGAGTCTAACACTGGATACGATATAGGAATTAGAATAGTGTGAATTTTTGTGATATGGGATATATCAAGAAGGAGATTTGTTTGCAAACATATACTCTATTTATGATTTGATGGGAGGTAATGAATTATGTCGTCGTCCATTAAATCGACGACACAATTTATTACCTCACCTCCAATAAAACTAGAAGAGATACTAGACTGATTTCTTATAAAACATTGGCAGTTCCTGCATTACTTTATGGGAGCGAAACTTGGGTAATGACCAAAAAATTACAAAGTAGAATACAAAGCGCAGAAATGAACTTCCTTAGAAGAACAAAAGGCTGCACAAGAATGGATCGGTAAAAGAATGAAGATATAAGAACAGAGTTAAATATATATATATATATATATATATATATATATATATATATATATCCATTGAATGAGAGAATCAAAGAATATAGAGAGAAATGGTTTACACATGTACTCGTAGAGAGAATGAATGTAACAAGATTACCAAGAGCAGCATTCAACTACAAGCCAAGAGGTATTCAAGGAATATAGGAAGGCCAGTCAAAAGATGGGCAGAACAACTGTGAGGTTAAGCAGGCATTTTTTGCCTAGCTCGTGAAGTGAAGAAGAATAAGAAGTAATAAATTATTAACAATATTTATGTAATCGCCATTGTAATATTAGTTCCATTATTTGTATTACTGTCATCTTGTTCTGTTTCTTATCTTATTACACTGTGCAACAGATTTAAACTTTTTTTCTGTCCTTTAGATGAAACTATGTGATTTTAACTAATTGAGATATGCTGAATTCATTTCTGAAATCCAAAATTTTCTATCACCCACCAATTTTCTTTAATTACACTTTGTACATATGTACAATTGCTATAAATACAACAAAAAAGTTGTCTTGTACTTAACACCTTTTTCTGTCCTTTAGATTAAACGATGTGATTTTAACTAATTGAGATGTGCTAAATTCAATTTTGAAATCCAAAACTTTCTATCACCAATCAATGTTTTGTAATGACACTTTTTAATTGTACAAGTTAGTTATAATGACAAACATTACAATTGCAAAAAACACCAAATTAAAATGTCTTTGTTGATCGTTTGCGCTTATGGACAGCTTCTGGGCTATCTCTGTTGATTGACCAGCAATATTCACCAAGCATACTTGCATTCCATCTTCCACTGAATCGTTTTTCAAAGGCTGATATTTCTTGGTGAAACCTCTCGCCATGTTCATCGCTGACAGCACCAAGGTTTTTTGGAAAGAAGTCCAGATGACAGCCCAGAAAATGTAGTTTCAAAGACATATTGCATCCCATAACATGAAAGTAGTGTAATAATTCACTTACAATTACTTCATAGTCTGCTGATTTTTTATTCCTAGGAAGTTCCTGCATAGTGATTTAAATGCAAGCCAAGCCATTTTCACCGCTTCCAACAGTTTATTTTCAAAGTCTTCATCCTGGAAGACTGCTCTTATTTGTGGACCAATAAACACTCCTTCCTTAATATTTGCATCACTTAGGTTTGGGAATTTATTTTGAGATGCATGAAAGCTTGTCCTTCTCTTTCTAGTGCCTTCACAAATAGACTAAAATAACATCCGTAAAGATACTTCTTTGGGTTTTCTGAAAAAATGGTACGTGATAGACAAAATCTAATTATAGATTCGTTTTTACCATTAAAACGTCTACCTAATACACCTATTTTCATAAAAAGGACAAATTTAGTGTTGCACTGTGTTATCAGCAATGATGGTTTAATCAAGTACTATTAATTATATAACTGGCAATGTAAATTACAATAATCGTACATTAAAAATAATGATTTAATAAAAAATGATTAATTTAATGAAGTCAAACACGAAGATGAAAAAAAAATTATGGAAAAATATTAGTACAATTAAGTAACAACAATAAACTACAGTACTGGTGTTAACAATGTTATTCATAAGTAATGCCATTAGTTATTTCTAAATAATAGATAAATTCACGAATCACGAAGTGACGAGTTAATTTATTTAGAGGATTTGGAAATCAAGAGTGGCATTTGTTAGCACAATTTAACGATTAAAATTAAGCTGTTTACTCACAAATCATTATTTAAATATAGTTATTTTAGAACATTTACATACTTCATGTAGATGGTAACAAATGAAAAATGTTTGGTTATGTTTCATTTGTTCATCTACTGCAACTAGATCATATTATTTATTGTCAAATAGGGTCGCAATATTGTAAGAATGCACCCTCATGGAGAAGCAATGAAGCACATCAAACTGTATATTATTACCAACATTATAGGCTATTAATTATTTTTAAGAAACAACTCCCTAAAATCATTATTTAAAAACACAATTATTGAACACGAAATTAACAAATGTATAGTTCGAAGGAATCTGTTCATTAGTTGCTATATTCAACGTATTTGTTCGAGAGTCAGTCACTGCAAAATAATGTTCGGACCTGTTCAAGATATTAAAAAGGAGCAACTTTCTTTATTTTGGTAAACAGAATTTGATAATTTCAGATATAATCCATAAAAGAAAGTATATTTGACAACAAGATTCAGTGGAAAGGAAATGTTGAAAGAATGGAAGAATGTAGATTACCCAATAAAATCTTACATTATTTTCCGAGAGGAAGAAGATATGTCGGACGTCTTAGATGTATTAGTGATGACGGAACAGGCAACTAATGCCTAAACCAGAAAGTGAAGAAGAAGAATTAGATAAATATCAAGGTGAGACACGACTGTCATTGGTTGTAAAACAAAATTCATTGAAACGTGGTGATAGTCACTAACCATCATCTGGAGCAAGAGTTAAATAGTCAAATATTTCTTAGCGATACTAGTAATAGTCAGCCGCTGTTTGTCTCGGGGTAGCGTCGATGCCCTGTATGCAGCGGGCTCGAGTCGATCCTCGGTCGGGTCGAGTTTCCTGGATGATGTTTTTCTCGGCATTTGAAAGACAAATGTAAATACCAAACGGTGCCCGAATATTATCTGGCCATCACAAGCATCCATATTAGCTATGTTTAATACGAAAGTGTGTGTGTATGTGTGTGTGTGTGATTGGTGTGTTTCGTGTTAATAATAATGCGTCTAGGAGGAGCACCGAGTGACACTACGAAATTGGGACTGAAAGTAAACATCAATATAACTAAATATATGGTCGCACATATAAATTCATTATATAATGTAATGGGAGTTAATGAAAAACGAAATAAATTTTTAAGAGCTGGCTCAATCAAAAACCTAGAAACAATAATTGCACACATGACAGGTTTACAGAAGACATTAAACATAGGCTTAATTCTGGAAAAGTATGATATTTTGCATTGCAAAGACTCTTGTCTTCCCAACTTCTCTACAAAAACATTACACTGAAAATATATAAAACAGTTATTCTCCCAGGTTAATTAATGTCTAAATGGGATTTGAACCCAATATTCCATCCATAGGAACTCTACCCGAAGGCAGGTCCTTCACTACAATCATAGCATTTTCATGCTAAGCTTGAAGCTTTACTAGGGAATTATAGGTGTGGTAGCTTCCCGTTGCTTTCCACACCGGTGAAGGATGATGATGATGATTAGAATGATGATGATGGCCATATGATTTTGGTGACCGTTTGGGCCTTATAGTTTTCCTGACATTTGTCTTACAGGTGAGGAAAATCTCCGATGAAAACCTCACCCAGAAAAACTGCTACGACCGGGGATCGAACCCGAGTCCGCTGCGTGACAAGGTAGCACGCTACCTGGAGACCAGAGCGGTGGAAAGGAGATTACGAGTATTCGAGAATAAAGTTCTTAGGAAAAAGTTTGGACCAAAGAGAGATGAACGGACAGGTGAATGGAGAAGACTTCATAACAATTAACTACATGGTCTTTATAGGAAGCCAGATATAATAAGAACAATAAGTCTCATAGACTGCGATGGACAGGACATGTTGCACGTATGGGGAATGAAGACTTGCATGAAAGCTTCTTGCAGGAAAGCCAGAGGGAAAACTGTCAGTTCATAGACCAATAATGAGGTGGGAAAATAACATTAACTATGATTTGAGGGACGTACATTATTCAGGGAATGATTGGAAAACATTAGCTCAGGATAGGGATGTATGGAGAGCTTATGTCCGCGCGGCCATGAACCTACTGGTTCGATAGTGCCAGTGAGTAAGTAAATGATGATAATGACGATAATAGTGATAATAATAATGATAATAATAATAATTATTATAATAATATTATTATTAATAATAATAATAATAATAATTATAATAATATTATTAATAATAATAATAATAATAATATTAATAATAATAAATAATAATAATAATACATCCTTGTTTGAATAAATGAAATTTCTGAATACAGAATTATGACGCCATTTAATGTATAGAGATGGATTTTTTTTTTACACTTTGGGTGTTATTATTTTAGACGTGCCTTCCCCCTTTTTTTCGCTCCAGCACTTTACGTATGTAGATATTAGAAAGCCTAGATAATGCTGGCGAGACAATGGGCACAATAAATGCTTTTCACATCGCTGAACAACCAGAAAAAGAAAGGCAGAAAAAAGAGAGAAATGTAATAAGACCTGTGTATTGTTGTTCTGTGAAAAGGGCTTGTAATTTGTATGCACCTGAACACATTCGCTTCGTCCCTCGCCCTGCTGCCCTTTATCAATCCCCCATTATAATACAAGACATTGGAACATACATAGTCTTCCTCGACTGACCTTTTATCTTACGCGAGTTGTTGATTTTTTATTCATGGCCTCTGTGTATTAATAGTGTCGTAAAATGCTAATAATAAAACATTTTAAACTGAGATTATTTCTAGAATCTTAACTTTGTACATTGGAAGATATGAAAGGCCTTTTATATGCGTAATTAAAAGTGGTGTAAAAGTATTTCGGCAATAACGATCAATGATTTCCTCAAGGATTAAAAAAACATAATAATTTGCACTGCGTAGAGTTAACGCAGTCCCGCGCCGTAGCCGAGTGGTTAAGGCAAAGAAGTCTTGGCGCAGAGCTACTGAACTTTAGCTGGTTCGAGTCCCCATGGGGAAGAAATTTTCTCATGGAATGTCGGCCAGTATGGGACCGGTGCCCACCCAGCATCGTGAGGCATTTGGGTAGTTATAATAAGCAGCGACTCCAAGTAGAAAAGGCACGCCATAGCGTAGTGGTTAAGGCACTGCGCTACAAGCCGGAAGGTCGAGGGGTCGAGTCCCGGTGCGGTCAGGATTTTTAAACTGATCCAAACTCTCTGGCGGCACCATGGCCCTGGGGTCGACTCAGCCTCCATTACCCCAAGGGCCTCTCGAGGCCTGTCGTGGGATGACTTTACTTTTTTTACTTTACTTTAGCTATAACGGGTGGGGACCCGACATGCTGACCACAAGTCACCCTTATACTGGCTATATGATCGTCTACCTCTGATTAACACATCGGATGTGAGGCCTATAGTCGGCTTATGGGCCAAGGACCTTCTAGGCCTCTCGCGCTTGGAGTTGGAGAATTAACATAACCGCCTTCTAATACAGTGCGTTCGGACTCGGTCGGACCGCTCCGCGCACCAGCGCGCCCTTCGCCAGAGCCACACGCACACGATCATCAAGTCACCGGCACGACGCACGCTGTGGTCTCGATGCAGCTAATAAACACCTCCCTATTTTAATACATGCTGGTGAATAAATACAAAACAAGCAATCATACCTAATCACCAGGGAGTGGGGTTTGAGGAAGTAAACAAACGCTTCGTATTACCTGGAACACGGAGTATGTACTGCACAGAACACTTCCTCTACAACAGAGTATTTCTTAGCGACTGTTTCAATTATTAGCTGCATACAGAGCAGTAAAGAACTGTGGAAATATTTAATACACAAGTGATCTTCTTGGTGATGTAATATTAAAATATATATGTAGTCAATATGCCCATTTCACCAATTAATGTTTTAAAATGGTCAACAAGTTTCTACAGCCAAGCTGTCATTCTCAAGACCAGATATTGACTGTGGAAATATGCCTAAAGTGAAATAGAGTAATATCTCAAAATCATCATCACAATTAGCATCGTTTGTGGAGGAATTTGGCATAAATGGAGAAATGTAAGGTACGTCACATAGAGCTCAAAGGAAGTTTCTAACATCATGTTAAACAACGCTGCAATTCAAAAAACGCAAGGAAAATTTTGTATTTTTAGAAACAAAAAACAAAAGGGAAAGTGTAGGTTCAACCTCCGGAGACCCAATCTACAGATCAGTATTTTTTGTGGATTTATGTATTGCATTAACCCTTATATTCGTAATGTATCCTTTTGAATACATTAGTTGGTTCAATTAATTAAAAGTTTTAAATAAATCAGAAGAAAACGAATAAAAATAAACCACTTAAATGTGTATCTAATTATACAATATACCTAATAATAACAGTTATACAAGATTCCATTTTCACTACGGTCCGCCACATTCAAATAACTAAAAGAATAAATTTGTGTTTTGCCTGCACTTCCATTACATGTGTGTGTGTGTTGCCAATTTAAGGGTTAATAAGAGCAGATATTCCTTTAAAAAAGTACGGCATACTTGTTTCATACGTTTCGTAAACAAATGTACTAACATAAAAATGCCTTCAGAAACATAATTACGAAAAACATATCTTCCAATAGCATATGAAAAATGCCTAAATTACATAAGGGATGAACTAGCAGATAAAACAATTTTTGTGTTTATAGACGAAACAATAGGTGAACTCATAGGTCAGTCGCTAATGTTATTGTAGGTATTCTATAATTCCTCGGTAAATTTCTGGACAAAACGCGGAAAGTAAGGACAACACACATTCATGAATAAATATATGTTATCAAAATGCAATACCATTAATTATTAACAATTATATATAAATCAATTAGCTATTGTGTTATTATTTAATTGTAATATTATTGTGTTTTCTTTATGTAATGGTATTGTTAATTTTTTTAGTGTATAATGCTATTGTGTTATTATTTAATTGTAATATTATTGTGTTTTCTTTATGTAATTGAAATGTTAATGTGTTTTTAGTGTATAATGCTATTGTGTTATTATTTAATTGTAATATTATTATTGTGTTTTCTTTATGTAATTGTAATGTTATTGCTTTTTTTTTGTTTATTTTTCTTTACACAAGTATCAATTATCACTTTATTGTAACGGACTGTCAACAGCACGTACGGCTTACTGCCCGTGCGACCCATATTTGTAAATAATATTGTAAATATCTTACTTTTTGTCTAATAAAGTCCTACTACTACTACTACTACTACTACTACTAATTCCTTATCCTGGTATAACTGTTTTTGAAGCAGGGTGTAATGCCTTCCACCGAACATAATTTTGTTTATACTGAACACTGCAAGGTCACAGGTACGTCATCCCTCCTTATATTCCGTGCATTCTTAACTTCATTGAATACTTACTAGAACCACGCTCATCATAATCAACAGGGATAACAGCAACTATACCAATTTAATCTAATTCATGATAATACTTCCCTTTCTAAATAATTTGTTTAGTTCAATTTAAATTTATAAACGAACTCTATTGAACAAGGGATCTCAAAAAATCTCTTCTTTTAGCCACTCACTGGCATTATTATTATTATTATTATTATTATTATTATTATTATTATTATTATTATATTTTATATAGAGATTTTCAATGTTTACACACTATTTAGTGCCCAAGGTTTTATTTTCCTTCTTCTTGTCGGTCGGCATGAGCTTTCGCGAGTGAGGCGGAGTTGTTTTCGGAGATGTAGCGCGGAGTGTGATCGCTTTCAGGGTCACCACTTTCAATATTTGTTGTGATGCGGATGGTCCTGGTGTGGGTTTGGTACAGTAGTAATTTGTATTGTGGTTTTGGCACGGTTCAGTACGTGGTGCTCCCTGCCGGTGACTTGTAGGTCGCGTGCGTGTGCTCTGGTGGAGAGCGCGCCGGTGTTCGCTCAGTCCAGAGCCGCAGAGCGGTCCTGTCGAGCTCCGAACGCACTGTATTAGAGACTGAATCAAAACTTCCAAACCATCAAATCTGAAGTAATATACTTTAATCAATATAAACTTTCCTCATTAGGGATTACCACAAGGATTAAGTGATTCAGACGATTTTGAACTTAATGAAATACATTGTGTAAATATGTTAAACTTTCAAAGTTTAGCTACATGTATATCCTACAAAGGAGAATATCGAAATGCTGGTTTCTTAAAATAGGCAGCAATGGTACTTTTAGAAAAATATACTTTGTCCAAATCTATGGATTTCCAAAATTGAGCTAAGAATCCTGGTATTGAAACCCTTGCCCAGACCATCAACTCTGTGAAAGATTTGTATTTACCATAAGTAATGCCACGAGTGATTTCCAATTTATCTAGAGAATTTGGAAATAAAGAGTGGCATTTGTTAGGATTATTTAACGAATAAAATTAAGCTGTATACTCACAGATAATTATTTAACTATAGTTATTTTAAAATATTTACATATTTAATGTAAACGGCAATGTTTGAAATCAGATGAGAAACGATTAATACGCTTCATTTGCTTCTTTTGTTCGATTATTGCAACTAGATCATAATATTATTTATTGCCAAAAGATCGCAATGTTGTAAGAATGCACCCTAGTGGAGAAATTTATAACCAACGTTATAGGTATTAATTAATTTCTGATGTCCTATGATGTAAATATGTAAATTATATTTTTCTGCGTCTTTTCCTGGAAAATAATTCGTTTAAGAAAGTGCAAACAGTGGTTTATTTTTTTGTGGTATAATCAATTGTTACAAATGTTTTATATTGTCTCTCGTATGCGTTACGTGTTGACATTCATGCATTATATATATAATCTGGTAGCCGTACTTCTTGGAGAGTCAGTCATTGCAAAATAATGCTATGACGTAATGATAATGTTAAAATGGAGGTGCTTTATTTATTATCATAAACTTTAGTTGGTAAATTTTAGGCGAAACACGACTGTGATTGGTTGTAAATAAAAAATCATTGAAATGTGATTGGTCAATGACTCCCATTTGGGGTATGAGTTAAATAGTCTCTATAATCAACTGCTGGTTCATATATTCCTTACTTTTCAGAATTATCTTCCTTTGATTGACCACCATGACACTCGAAACGAATTGTGGGATCCAATATACCAACATTAGAAGGTGGTCTACATGCAAAAAATATATATTAATACTAATAGCTTTATTTTACCTCGTCTAT
The DNA here is from genome assembly GCA_030220185.1 of Diploptera punctata. Taxonomy (NCBI): domain Eukaryota; kingdom Metazoa; phylum Arthropoda; class Insecta; order Blattodea; family Blaberidae; genus Diploptera; species Diploptera punctata. Next base: position 3,396,947 of record JASPKZ010004580.1, on the reverse strand, counting down.
TACTTCCGTTAATGACCACACCATGAACGTCCTCATAAACAGTGAATCCACAATCTCGCAAGGGCCGTGTCATCATTTCAATATAGTGGTGCCGAGTGCTTCTTAAGGATCCTCCAAACGAAAAAGAACCCAGGATGTTTGCAAGGGTTTCGTGCTCTCTGCGGCAACGCCTACAGAGAACATCATCCCTAGACTTTCCCGGCAAAGAAACGTACTGTCAACACATTGACTGTCATTTTAATTGCTTCTATTCATTGGGAACAAGTCAAATCCCTGAAGATCACGTTCCACTAACTTTCTGGTGTATATTCACTATAAACAATAACATTTTCACCTTTATGAAGGAGGATATCTCCAGAGAGTAATATGTTCTGTCGTATGATATATCTTTTTTGTATAAATTATGTTAACAATTACTTGTAAGTCATTTTGAGAAATCCATGTGATTCCCGATAGTCATCTGCTAGTCACAGAAATAACTTGAATAGAGTAGGTTATTTGTAACAGTTCTTCCATTTTCCCCAGAAAATTTATAGCCTCTTTTAATTCTTCTTCTTCTTCTCTTTTTGTAGGTCCAAGACCTGTTCCATCCAGAATTAAGAGTCTCTCCATCTTTTTTATTGGTCTTTCAGGTATTCGTCTCCCATCCTCTAGTAACTTATCTCTTGCTAAGCGTACAATTATATCTGGTGTCATGTGGGATATATGTTGATTCCATTCAAATATTCTTTCTTCCATCCATTCGCCTGTTGTCTGAATATTCAGCTGCCTTCTTATTTCTTCATTTCTAATTTGATTTTTCCTTGATTTACGTACAATCTTTCACAGAATATTCATTTCATTTGTTTCTAATTTTTGTCTTGTTTTAACACTATCTGCTCTTGATTCGGTGGCATAGGTCAATATTGGACGTATCACTGCGTTATATATTCTTATTTTAGTATCTTTATTTAAGTACTTGTTTTTCCATATGATATCATTCATGCACCAGGCACTCTCGCTTCTTCTTCGTAAACGCTTTACCATCGAAAATCATACGGTTGTATCAAATACTCGTACCTATTTATTACTATACATAAGCATCAGCACCATTATTAAATTTCAATTATGTTATTAAATAGTAATGACAAATTAAATCGTGGTATTAAATTTCAATTTACTGCTTGATTTACTACTCGGAACTACCAGATAAAAACCGAATCAGATTGATCGGATATGAAACCAAAATACGATAATATTGCCTAAATAATTGCGTGTTCCTCAATTTTACCAACATACCGTACTCTAGTCATTTGCGATGTCTGCTTAGGGGGTTGTTACTATAGTTACCATTAAGTTCGTGAGAAAGAGAGAGATGTATACAGGTGGACAACCCTAGGGTAAAATATCTAGTGCTCAATATAGCGCATTTCCCTGATGACACGAAAGAGAAAAAAAGAATCATCCACTTCAACTTCCCCTGCTAGAGGGATTATGTCTCAAGAGCACCCCTTGTTCACCTGGTAACCATTGTAAGTGGTCATTTCAAAATAACTGACATTCTATTGCAGTTAAACGCAAAAATATCATATACAGGCGTTAGCATAAATTACAAAGCATTAAAAAAAAGAACAGAGAGATTTTTGCGAAATATATTCTACTTTAAATTTTCATAATTAAAAAAATCTTAATGTTTTCTAGTAAAACAAAGATAAGAGTAAATAGTATTTTCCAGCATCTGTTCCTCAATATGTTTCTTTCGTTTTTTAATATAGTAAATAATATGTAGTATTAAAATGAAGTTTTGAAAGAAAAAATGTTTCTTTTTCCTTTGTATGAACCTTTAATTGCCACATTTCTTTGCAAATTACTTATATAACTTATTTACTGTACCTATGGCTGCGAAAAGTACTCAGAGACTTTTGATGTCCCAACTCCTTTCAAAAAACGTTAAGCTGAAAATATATA